>JAPYZM010003366.1:0-11384 GCA_030522845.1 Psyttalia concolor
TGGACGCAAGAGAAATTGTCTCGCTCTCCAAAAATTGATTTTCTCCTCTAAAATAATCAGAATGATCTCTTTTTTCCCCCAAAAGCCCTGGAGAAGGTCCAATCATCCCTAGACGTCCAGGAAAACGATCCAGAGCCGGTGATAACGGACACGGAGCCAAAGCAACCGTCCTCCGCTCTCAGCCACATCTTCGAGGGAATGAGAACCCGTTTATTAAAAAACCCAGAGCCCCACGTCATCTAACACAACAGCCACACTCCACTTTTCTTTCTATCTCAGTTTCTCGTTTTATTGCTGTAAATATGATACATAAATTCGTTGATTCAGCATGCAACAGTTAATTCTACAAAATAATTTACAGATAATAATCTGTAATTCACAATATTTATGTTATTTTCAAAACCGAATTTCCTTTTGTCCAGATGAAACGTAATTTATTTCTGTTCAGATATAAATCATTCAATAAATAGACCATTTGATTGATGTAAGTTGTATGCTTCATTAAAATAGTCGTTTCTTCGATTTCAAAGATTCCCCCTTTTCTAAAGGAATTACTCTCTACGAATTTACATCGATTTGCCCATTTTTTTCTTTGGGGTTTTATTTTATTTTTTTTTTTTCTCTAATATTTCTATTACTTATTATCTCTCGTACAGAAATATAAGGTGCAGGTCTCTCATTTTTTTGATTATTCTAGTGACACTGAAGAGCTTAGTGAAGGAATTCTATTTTTTTAAAATCTTCTTTGGGATTTAAAAAATCTTCTGAAGAGCTTTTTACACTACGACATTCATAGATTTTTTTTGGTTTAATTGTGTGCGATTTACTGTTCGTTCGTAAGAGCCAGGTAAAAATGTTCGTATTAAATAATTTTGATGTTAGATTGCATTATTATTATTTTATTCATCAAGTGGTGAAACGCAAATGATTAAATCAATTTATTCCGATTTTTAAAGTTTAATTATCTTGATAATGAAAGGCTTTGAGGGAGACTTCCATTGACCTATTCTTTAGAGAATTTAATTTCCCGCAGTAAATCCCCGGGTGACTCTCTCCCTGGGCGACTCATTAACGAGATAATTGCGTAATCAACGAAATGTAAGAATCGACTGATCCGTTTTTTCTTCTAATTTTCTTCAGTAGTTTCACCACTTCCATTCCTTTTTTTTTATTTTTCAAAATTTTGTTAATAATCTTTGGAGACTTATCGTAGAGAGACATAATAATATTTTATATCAATATATTCTTTATATATAATAATATTTGTTCTTAGCATACATAACGCTCACAGAGAATAAAATTTGTATTTTTTTTGTAGTTTTTTGTATTTTTTTTTATTCTTAAAATTACACAGGAATGACTAATCAATCGCAGTTATTCCTGCATCGACTGAGATTATTCGCATTTAATTACTCCCCAACATTATAATTAATGGCCCTGAAGTGTGTGTTTTAAAAAATGAATGTGAAAATTTATTTTGCCCTCAGCATGATTTATAACTGAAATTGTAATTTCCCCTACATTTAATTTTCAATGTTATTGCTCAGAGTTGATCTTCAACTTTGGGAAGTAATTAGTAACACGTTTTTTTTTTTTTTGCTGTTGGAGGTAATGCAAAGCGAATGACAAAGGTACATCAAAATGCCTGATGCTGAAAGACAATATCATTTCTCTCGATAAAATCTACAATTTCACTACAAAAATTAGATCACTGACAATGACAATCACAAAGGGGATATAACAGGATTACAATCTATGAATTCATAATTGACATTAAGATAATGAAACATGTAAAATTAATTCATTAAAAACAGGAGTGGTAACAGTTTTCGAGGAATAACTAGAAAATAACAAAAGAAGATATCAACTCTTCGTGATATCTGCAGAATAATTTCATCTCTCTTAAACTCGAAGATATTTATCAAAAACTGAGACTGGAGATGAATTGCATAATGAAGTGGTAAAAATTACGGTTATTTATCTATTGGGAATAAGTGATTTTAGAAGAAAATGTCGAGAAATATCCCTTCGATTTTTCATGGGGTTTTTCACTAGACAACGACTGGTTCTACATCAAAAAATTATAAAATATTCCTTACAGCTGCTTAGATGTCCTGCAAAAAATATTCACCCACATATTGTGCCAAAGCCCCTCATTAACCTACAATTCAACAATTACAAAAAATCTAAATGACCTCAAAATTTCCAAAAGGCCCTTATGGACGTTTGATTTTGGGGGTTAAATTGTCGTAAGGGTCAGGTGAACCTTGAGAATATTTAGATTTAACTATCCACCTCTGAAAGCCCAGAAGAATGTCACTGGAGTTGCTGATAAATATCATCCCGACATTTTCCTCCGCAGCCAAGCCTCAAAATTCCCAGTCCACAATCCCCGCTCAAGCCATTTTACCACTTCACCATTCCCCTACCATCTCCAAAAACCTAAAAAACAAGCCAACCCCCTAACCGCCCCCCCCCCCCCCTAGCACCATCTTCCCAAGCCAAGCCCTCCGTCTGTTTAAGCGTGCCTTCACGAGATCTTGTTCCTCCACCACGAGAACTTCATCTTGGGACTCAAGTACTGCAGACTAACCACCCCTTGAGGTATAAGCGAGAAGATCGGGAGGAATCCCCCGCAAGAGCTATGACTACACTTGGGTTCGTCCTCCCTCTTCTCCAGGTCCTTGGCCGTGCCAAAGCCCGTGGAGTAGGGATACTGTGTAGCAAGGGGATTACAAATAATGTGCACCCCCTCCTCCCTCACCTCATCCTCCCGCTTCCTGAGTCTTCCCTTGCCACTGCACCTGCTCATGGAATTCCTCCTGACTTCAGAGCTGGAGCTCTTGAGAGAGGCCTTCCTGTACACCTTGGACCTGGCCAATGGCTTCTGAAACAACTGAGGCGACGAGAGCGACCTCTTCGACCTTATCTCCTCATACCTCTCAGCGAAGCTCACCAAATCCGATATATTCCCATTGTCAAAGGTCATCCTCCCATTGTCATACCTCATCTTGCCAACTTTACAATTGTCTACACCCGAACTTATCCTATCCTTATCTCTATCATTATCATTAGCATCAATGATTTTCGTCTCAGTCTTCAACGCTCCCTGCTTCAGAGATACTGCTGATTGTTTAATGATTCCTGTGCTATCAAATTTCGAGCTTAAATTTATTGATTGGGGATTGGTTACAAGGTTTATTGGGTGGGAAGGGGGAGGGCTCGCCCCATCTGTACTGGTTTTAACCTGCAGCACAGACGGGCCATCAGTGAACCATCAGCTTGGGAATTTGGAGTAGAATGCGCATGTTAGGTCGTAGTTCTTGAATCTGCAGTACTGCACGTCATTCCTCAGCCACTCTCCATGGACATTCAGATAGTCAGTTTGCTCGAGTTCACGAGGTGTATCAGCAGCGATGGACTCTTTGTTAGCGAAAATTGTCACCACAAATTTGCCGGGTTTGAAAGTGTTGAGGACACGATTGATGATTTCGGTGTACGACGTCTCGGGAATGTTCGACTCGAAGGAGACGTAGGAGAACTCTGGCTCGGGGGTTATGTGGATTGTCATGTAGTTACCGGACTTTGAGACGCCGTTCATGGAGTAGCCGCACGGCTCGAAGAGGAAGTCATCGATGAGCATTGTCGGGATGAGCTTGTGGATGCCGGATTTTTTGGTTGCCTCCGAGGCCGACGAGCAGACGTCACGCGTGAAGATGGACATAATAGAGGGGTCGAGGTTCGTCATGAGGATCTCGAGGGTCTGGTCGGGCTCGGCCGGGGTCGACGCCGAGTGCTCGCGATTCAAGACGTAGAGGTACCAGCAGTCGGTGTCTGGGTCGCCCAGACAAAATGCCTCGCCGTCTGGAAGGTTCCCGGGGGGAGGGTCAGTGGATGATGTGCGCACAAAAGGGATTTTTTTTTCTCTATAAATTCTAATTCTACTCAAATTATTGGGACTTTCCAGGGTCAGCGCGAGATTTGACAGTCTCAGAGTTGACAATTGCGTAATCATCAGGTGAGTATTTGGAAAAAATTCATAGAAACTGAAAGAGAACTCCGTAAAAATTGTCATAAATCCATAATTACCCGGAAAAATAGTGTCCAACAGGGCCACCTCGTCGTCAAAAGCTCGATGTGGTGAATTCTGTAGCTCCGGCCTCTTATAATTCTTCCTCGAGTAGAACAGATCCTAGATGTGAAACAAAATATCCATCACTGATGAATCATCATTCAATGGTAAATTGAAACAATCAGAGTAAAAATGTGTGTCAGTATCGCGACAAAAGTGAGAACGTAGATATCAAAATCTTGGGATGTTGAGGGTGAGGGGAGCAGTTGGAGGTAGCTGATCAATAAACCAGGAGGATATGGCATCCGACGTACCACAGGTTCAACTTATATATAGAGCAACGTATCTCCTCCATGGACTAGGTCAAGTTATATAGCTCGGCACTTGTCAGCCTGAATAGAGCCGTGAAAATTTATCCACGATGTTCCTAACTTTTTTCCCCTTCTATCGCCTCCTACCTCATTATTTTTCTCTGAAGGTCAGAGGATCACGACCTTGGGGAGGCGAGAGAATTTTCACGTGGAATTATCGAGAATTTACTCACTTCTACTTCGTCGAAGCCAGTGTACTCTTCCACTAGGTCTAGCAGGGGCTCCAGGCACTGCAGGGGTGTTGTCGTACCGCATGTCTTCAGGATTAATCGACGTTTCGCCACAAACATACTGCTCTCACTAAAAAGCAAAGGATTTATCACATCAATACAATCAAAAATCTCTTGACAGAAAAAGAAACAAATCTCCCAAGAAAAAGTTTTTGCTATGATTTCCCAGTCGCGAAGTGGTAAGTTCTCCGTTAACTTGGAGATTATCTCGATTACGAATGGAAATACGCCAAAATGTGTCAGAATATTTTTTACGCGGCGTTCAATTCTGCACAGAATATATTTGCAACATTTTTTTGCAAAATCAACTGTTACCGAGATAATTCAACAATTAATAGATGTAATTTTTTTCACGTGGCAATTCAAATCCCGAAAATTCAACTTAATTATGTGATTAACTCGGCAATGAGCGGAGATACGATAAAATGTGATAAAACCTTTTCCCCGGAAAATTGAATGATCTATCAAAAATGTCTAGGCACATTTTCTCGTAAAACCAGTCATTAAGGAGATAAGTGAGGGGTTAATTGATCGGACGTCTTACCACTTCCTGACTTCATCTCCAATGATAATAATGACTGATGAATGATAGTTACGGATGATGTGATCGCGGACTTTCTCTCTCTCTCTCTTCCACTCCATGATCTTCTCAATTCAGTTTTTCGTTGACAATTGAGATTTTCATTGAAAAAATATTTTATAAACTATAAATAGCTCCTGGCGATGGCCTTTTCCTCACTATGTAGTCTCTTTATTTTTAACATCAGTCTTAACTTTCTACATGGAGACCTCAGAGACGTCAACGCGACCTCGGTGAACGTCATCAATGTTTTGGCAAAATGGTTCAGTGATGTCCACTTCCTCCTCCATCAAAACTTCAACGATCATTCGGATTAATGAGTAATTTTACCTCATTCCGAGTCATTGTGTCGTAGTGCAAAAATCACAGAGGGTTATCGCGACTAGATAACACGGGACATTGACCTGAGATGATCTTAACTGTCTTGGTGAACCAGATAAGGGACACGTGACAAATTCGCACGGCATGCAGCATCAATTGCTTCATTGATTGACACGTGCCGTATAAATTTTGTGAGGTTGGCAATTGTTTCAGACTTTTTGGATAAAACAATAACCCAAATCGTCCACGTTATTCCATTATTTGAATATTTTCCTCAATCCGTGCACCAGTTGCCGATCAGCCAGTCACTTCGGAACTCCGGCAGACGGGATTTCCCGTCTCCTCAGAAACGTTTTCACAATTTTGTGATAAACAAATTCAGTAAAATCCATTGTCACAACTACGCACAATCAAATGTTCGCGATTTTTTTTTACAAATAAAAAATTACTCTCAATTTGTGTAGCCAGATTTATCTGAAGAATACATTCGACAACAATCGCGGAATTGTTCTGCCAATATGACTCATTGCAAAGATAATTTTTATGCCACCCAGACTTCAAAACTGGCCAATAAAAACATGGAAAGCACAAAAATATGTGAAAAATTATCTAAAAAAAAAAATCCCCCAGTACGACAAAGTTCACCGAAGTTATTCTAATCTAAGCTAGAAAACAAAAATGCAAAATATGTGGAAATAGTTTTTATCGGATTGCTTCACTGCAAGAATGCCAGTGAAGCAGACATAAATTTTTACTCTAACTTCAAGTGAGCATTGATTGCGTAATGTTATCCCGAGGGGTTTGGACGATACAAATTGCCAGCGCCTGCATAAAACAACATATTAACCTTTTTTATTATTAACCAAATATTTCGCCCCATTCGATTGCACTGATTTCCCTGACGAATTACCCCTAGTTTTCATTAATTCAATTATTTTTGGTGGACTAAATCAAACGGAAGAGTTCAGAATTCGTCAAAACGTCTTCAAAGCTAGTTGAGCTTGCGCCAAAAATTGTTACCGGATGCGTAAGGCACGTGTATACCTGAGTGTATTGAGAAATAAGAGAATATATTAAAAAAAGTACTGCAGCGATAGAGGGAACGTCGAGATTATCATGTGATTCGTCCGTTGGTTGAGAATATTCAAAGGAATTAGTCCAGGATTAAGGGCCTTTCCAATAATAATAATAACAATTATCGTTACTATTTTTTAATAATTATTAGAATCGGCCTCAATCCTGGACTATTAACTAACGAATTACTTCTAATTATTATAATATTTATTATTATTATCGTCGTCGAAGCCATATAATGAATAAATAGTGAAGAAATCAGGCGTAGATAAATAAATTGTCCAAGCTACAAAAATTTTGTTGTCGTTACGAGATTTTTGGAGACGTAATGTATTCTTTATCAGACTTTACGTAAAGTACTTTATTAAAAAAATCCCAAGCAACGAGACAGCCGGGAAAATTGGATAAATTCGTGGAATGTTATCTTAAATAAAAAAATGATAACAGATGAAAAAGAACACCAACAGCCGATGGACTTTGGATGTACTTTCGAGAATGACGATAACGCCCTCGGAAAATTTACAATTGATTTTTTTTCTTAATTACGGCATTCCGTCCGCCGTCACTGACGGTTCAATTAGCCCCTTGCAAGGTCAACGTTGGTTTGATTGATTTTTGCCTGACGTATTGCTTGGTAAAAATAGAAAACCATGCGGTTTAGCTAATAATAGGGGTTTACGAGTTTATAGTTTTCTATTTATTGAATAAAAGTCGTCGATAATTGCCCTCGGATTGACGAGGGAATTTCTCGAGTGGAAAAATGGTAATTTTCCGGTGTGAGGAGGGAATTTAAGGGCAAGTGAGGGGGGGGGGGATTTTTTTTAACGACCCTTGACGGCTGCTGGAGGCGGGGGATTTTTTTCTAACAACCCTTGACAGCTGGTGGAGGCGGGGGATTTTTTTCTAACAACCCTTGACGGCTGGTGGAGGCGGGGGATTTTTTTTTTAACGACCCTTGACGGCTGGTGGCGAGTTGAACTTCTCTCAGGCGCTTGGAAACCATTGCCCTCGCGGTATAATTTGGGAAATAACAAATATTCCTCTCCAATGAATAAATGCCTCGTCAATTACCTTAGAACGTATGCATCGACCTGATCATTCCTGCAGAAACTGATGATCTCACAGCGGACGATCTTGAGAAGACTCTCCCACTTGTGCCTGTAACGAAATCATAAAAGCCACGTCAAGATATCATCAATTGATCATTAAAGTGGAGGATACGGAGTTGACATGGTATGTACACGTGTGAGTTTAATATCAACTCGAGACATCGCCACTACGTTCTGTGCCCACTACGTCGGGGGGAGAAAAACTCGCGATTATCGATCACGATGAGAGTGTCGAGTTCAAGCACGCCGGGTACTTGATAAAAAAAATTGTCAACTATTTGTTTCTCGCAACAATATTGGTTATCAAATCGCTATTAATTCCCTCATTTTGTCGGCAACTCACAGGTTTCTAGGCCAACTGATAGCAGAGGCAGTGTGATAAAAGCGTTAATGGAAATTAGTCGGGAGGATAAGACTCGGTAAAAGGGCTATTGATTATTTTGGATTAAAAAGGGGGGGGGGGCCTCAGGCTAACAAATTTATTCATTTAATTTCATTCTACAATCAAGAGATTCTGAAATGTATTGCACTTGGCGATCAATGTTTTTTTTTATCAAATTCAATTTGCGACAGTTGTCAGAATGATTTGTGATGAATATTAATACAAATAAGATAAAGTTCAAGAGAATTTTATTGTTTCAGAGCCAGAGCCAACTCGGGGGATTTTCAGGAGTTCTTGAAAACGAGTGTGCCTAGACCTCAAGGATATTCTCACCTAAAACCCTCTAAATAGTCTCCTCTACTCCCGAATCTTCGTCCAGCATCAGCCAGGGATCCTCAAAAAATAATATCCAGATAGATTGAAAATTACAATTGATTCCTGTGAATTTTCAACTATTCATTGAATTTTCAACTCAATATATTTTCAATAGCAGAATTTAATTAAAACTACCTCCGTACAATTTTAAAGGCAGTAATGACAATTGCAGGATTACAAGTAACGATTACTGCCGATCCTTGATATCAGCATACACCACCAGACCTAGGTTATAAACCTCGAGTCACGTTTTCCCAGGGGCCAAACAATTGTTCGTGATATTGTTGACTGAGAACAGTCGCCCCTAGACCCTCTCTCGGCCCTCACCCTCCAGTTGTATTGCGTCATAGCGAATTAAAGGGGGTGGATGAGTAAAGAAAAGACCGGGCGGTATCCCCCGCCTGTACCCAGTGATAAATTACTACGAGGCAAATGCCAAAACAAATCAATCAATTGTCACCATCGTTGGCAAATAATTATCGATAATTATTACCTGGGGATGTCGCGGAGGTCTCGCTTTCTGTCCTGTCCATCAGTGCTTGTGAACCATATCTCGAGGAGTTTCTCAACGCCCTCGAAAAATTGTACGCTCTCCGAATTGTCATCCTTACTCGACGCCATTGCACTTATTACCAATGATTTTAGTTTATTTTCACTCTCTAGTTAGTCGCGCTTGATTTTGGTGGTTTCACTTTTTTTGGGCTAGCCAGGTTCTTCTGGTGAGAATCCACGACTCCTTGTTTGTCAACTTGTGCCGACTGTTTCTCGAACTCAACTGAGGAAAATTAGGCAAACAAGTGTTGCCGGAGTGGTGGATCTCTCGGGTTTTTCGGACCTCTTTGTCCCGCACCTTCGGAAGGGAGGAGGAGAAGAGAGAGAGAATCAGCACCGGCGCTCGCGCAGTAGATTCACTCCCTCCCCTCACTATTTTTCTTTTTTCGGTTTTGCAGTGTTGGTCGGATGCGCGGACAGAGGATTTTGAAGTGATTTTCGAGTTGAGGAATTTCAGTTTTTGGCAGACGACATATTAACTAGGCTTTTTTTTTCATTGCAGTCTGGGGTGTTTTGGATTCATCAGCATCTCCAGGGGTTTCGAGGGAATTTTGACAATTTTTTTTGTGAATCCAAAAATTCTGGAGACTAAATTTTAATTCGCTACAAAAGGAGATCTCTTTGAAGATGAAGGAAAACTATTTCTCAACTCAGTTCCATTTTAGTTAGGAACATCTCATTTTTTTACCACAAATTGTTTCGGGTTTTCAATAAAGATAAATAATTCCAAATAATTCTTCCAAATGCATAGAAATTTATTTCCCCAGCTGATCAAATCTCCAATCTTATTATTTACATCGTTGGTTCCTGGTTTGAGTACAACCTCTACTCAATATTTCCATTAATTTTTGTCTGCTTCACTTCCGTTCTCTTCCCAATCTTAGAATTTTTCTTACTGACGTTCGTCCCCTTGTTATCTCCACCATTTTTCTTATTGACTTTCGTCTTCCCCTTCCTATCTCCACTATCTGGCAACAATCCAGTAATCTTCCTCTTCTTATTGACCAGCACGTCCTCGTCCATAGGTTCAATAATTGTTCCCATCCTGGTTTCCACCGTGGGATCGGTCAGACGTTTGTGGGCATTTTCAGGTATGAAGTCCCGGCCGATTGGGGCCCGAATGCTGGCCTCATAGTCCGCAACACTGGTGAATGGATAGGGCAGCTCGGCGACTAAGTGTCGTTTAATCTGAGTATTGGCGTCTTCAACAATGATCACGTCCCCCTTATTCTCGTCTCTGCGAGGTGCCTCTTTTGGGAATTTCATAACGAACCTGCGTTTCTTCCGGAGGTTTTGGCCTAGGTTTTTTCCACCCCAAGAACCCCAGCCCGGGAGACGTAGGTCTAGGTCTTCTGGTTGGGATTTTTTTATCTAGAGAACAAAATAATATCATAATAACAACAATATGAAAGAAAAGTGCACTAAAAACAAAAACAGAGTAAAAGAGATGATTACCTCATTCTCCTTATCCCTTCTGAACTCCTCCACGACATCATCGTCAGCAAAAGCCTCGCTGATAATATCACGTTGAGTCTCATCCTCGCTGTCGTCCAAGGCCTCCTCTTCTCCCATTACATCAGGTATCTGTGTCTTCTGGTGCTTCGGCTTGACAGATATGAACTTCGTAGGATCGATGTCAACTCCTCGGGGCGCCTCCCTCGTCTCCTTCCGAACATGATCGCTGACATTCCTCACCACCTCGGCTGCATGGTCCCCAGCGGTCTCGTCCATCGCCTCATCAATCTCCGGACGAAGCTTCCTATTCTTGAAAGACAGATCTGGCAGCTCTTCAGAACTCTCCTCCCTCTCATTCTCCTCAGCATCCGCCAATTTATCCAGCTTTCTCAGCTTCTGCTTCACCCGTCTCATCTTCTTACTCATCTTCTGCTTCATTTTTCCCTCCATTCTCTCAAACAAATCATCCAGATCCAGTGGAGATTCCTCTTGCTCCCTGGATTTCAAATGAGGGAATGTTTCTACTGTCCATTGAGACGTGAATTGCGCTCGAGATTTCCTTAATTCAACAATTTTTCCATTCATCTCCACCTCTTCAACCTCAAATGCTTCTCCATTCTCCGATTCTTTTGATTCATCCGCAGCTTTCTTCTCCTTCTTTTTATTATTTTCCTTTGAAATTCCAACAGTCTCCTCAACAGTTTCTGATTCCATCTCACCTTTCCTCTTCTTCTTCTTCTTCTTCTTTTGACTTCCCTCGGAATTTTGGTTAGCAAAATCTTCCGGGTCCCCTTCCACGACCTCCTCTACAGGATTTAAGCAGGCAGGAATCTTCATAGGAACAATAATCACTTCATCAGCCT
>JAPYZM010003367.1:0-11382 GCA_030522845.1 Psyttalia concolor
TCTCAATGATTTTTGTTAATTTTCAGCCAACAGTCGTCATAGAGAAGCTTAACATGCTTTCTCCAATAGATAATTAATGATTAAAACACATCAATTTTTGATTTTGAAAATCCTAGGGTGAAAATCTAAGGGGAAATTTTAAAAAAATTCGGTCTCTGGGCGGGTATATTAATCAATAGAGAATCTCGTGAAACGCCCAGAAAAAATGTTTCTAAATCATCGATTTTGTAAAACTTACCCCCCGCCCCCATGCCACCAAAAGGGGGAAAATCTAAGGGGAAATTTTTTTTTAATTCGGTCTCTGGGCGGGTATAATAATCGATAGGGCATTTCATGAAACGCCCAGGAACAATGTTTCTAAATCATCGGTTTTTAAAAACCCCCCCCCCCCCCCCCCATAATCCGTGGCTCGGCGGGATTGCGCTAACTCCACTGGAGCGGCCGCTCAAACCCGGAGAACTGGGCCTCTACTTTATCCTCTCTGGTGCTTACGCAATGAGTACTTCCGCCATCTCACGGCTTGCCATCCCTATTGCCTGTCCTTACTGCTCATATTGTCATATTTAATCATATTCCTTTAATGGAAAACAATTGCATAAATTGCACTCCATTATGTTTCTTTAATTATTAAGATAATTTTTCCATCAAATACTCATGGCTATAATGGCTTTTTAACCAATAATTCACATCCGCAATCATCCGCGTTACATCCGCGTTATTGCGTATGATCATACGCGGCAACTTAAAAAATAACGGTTATTTTACATTTTTATTCATACAATGGAATTTTTTAAAAAAACTTGAGAAGCTTGAACTTCTCGAATCTTGGAAGAAGGGTAAAATTTTATGAAGTAACAATTTGTGTCGATAAAACGTTGTTTTCTCTAAGATGTATTTTTTCCCCCACAGATAGCAGACCTCAAACAGTCACCTCCGTTCACTATCAAACGATTCAGAGCCCCGCGCATGCTCCGTGAAGAAACTGCGCTGTCTGCTCCAACAATCGAAAGATGGCGGCGGTACATCAGTGTCGCTCACTACATCGGCAATTTCCTGACTGAATGAAACTAACCGTAAAAACGCGTAACGAAAAACCGGCGAGCCTCGGTAAACTGAACATCAATAATACCCAACGGCGTTTGGCAGTGGAATTGTTCAAGTGTGACATGTTAAGTGGTTTATGACGAATCGAATAAATGCCCTCAGTGGCTGTGCCAGACACCCTGGATTATCACTTTATCGTGCGACGTGTCACTGGTAGTTTTTTCAGCCCCAGGTATGTTTTGAGATTAACAATATCCCTCAGAATTGTGTTAATAGACTTTTCCGTGGCCTTGATGATTTAATGATCACATTCCGGTATTTTTAGGGGCAATTAATTGTATCGTAGGAGAATCTGAGAACACCCTTTTCCCCTGTTGAAAAAGTCGATAATGAATACAATAAGGGATTTATGTGGAAGGTCAGGTGTTTACTGTTGTCATTCAAGGGGCATTGACTCCTATTCTCGCAGCCCCCACTCCACTTTTCCAGGGCTATTTCAATATAGTAGCACCTTCAACTGATAAACACCACAAATATCGTCCTTCTACTTTACATTCCCATCTACCTCGTGCTCTCATCTTTCCGCCGCTTATAAATACGATTTCGCGAGGACATCCACGCTTTTTGGCCTCTAAGAGTTCAATGGTTCAATGGCTTTCGACAAGTTTAATAGGACTTACACTGAGAAATTATTTTTTCACAGATCTGCATGGAAAGTTTATACAATATCTCCTGATGAGCGAGCGCATAGTAAATATTTACCGTCCTAAGGTAGAAGGTAGAAGCACTTAATGTTCTTCCCTCATCATTCATCTGTAAACGAGTTAAAAAATAAGCTGTTCAATTCCGGTAGGAAAATATGACTTTTTTTCTTTGATGTGCAATATCTCATATAGGAAGATTGTCTTGTAACTGATATAATATGTTTGCAATATAACTCTGTAATTTAATTGCTTACAAGAACTCTCAAAATTCATTTATTTTCATTCCAATGGAATCAATGAATATTTTTTCTGCCTCCAGATCCTCTTCAGATTCTTTTTACACTGGAAGAAACACTTCCACTGACATAGCGCGCCTTTGCCTTGGCATTTTCTCCATTCCATTCTGATAAAATAGACTCTCTTTCTTCTATATTCTCATCTAGCCTCCGGTTCTCATATTCCCCCCACTTCAAACTGCTGTGTCCCTTAAGAAGATTCACCTTTCTTCTGCTGACCCTTTACTCACAGGACCGTTTCAATCCCAAAACACCTGGATTGAATCGGTGACCTTGGAGAAATCCAGAAATATTGGCCCTTCCAAATTAATCAAACAAAGCGTTCCTTCTCTGCCCCATCGCCCCCTTCCCCTAAATTTGCATCATAACTTCGTAATTTAATCCCACGAAGAACCCCTTGTTTTCGTCGAACTAAACTCCATGGATATACGACTTGGAGATCAAAAAATAGATTTTCTCAATGGAATTTATTTGCATTTCGTCTTTCATTCTGAAGCCCTAGAATAGGTAGTTATGAGTTTATTCGTTTTTTTCGTGTTCTTTACCGTGTCGTAGGATCAGTTGAACATTGTCTCGATTGCTCGCGCTGCCCCAGTGGCTATTCAAATATCATGTATAGAAATCTGCGGCTATTCAATGCATATGCATTATACACTCGTTTAGATTCACAATATCCTGTTGCACATACACTATATTTCCAGTTATCATCGCTTTTTCTCCTTCTCTCTCCCATGAGTTACCGGTCTTGTCATTCATGGATGAAGAGCCGGGGTCCAACAATTGGATGACACGTTACATAGCAAAAGTGAGCCATGCCGTTTTTGGCATATAAAGCAATTATGATACTCCTACAAAATGACAATGATATCCGAAGTAAATTAATCATGGGGAAATTTAAATGGACAAATTTTATGAGTGAAATCCAGCAAGTGGTAAACTGCGAGCGGCGATCGCTTGTGGTCCAAAAGGGACTTTTTAGCACGGGGTGAGCCTACCACAGTGTTTAGGAAGCGTCCCTAAAACGATATTTTTCATCTAGTCTTTATCTTTGACTTAAACTTTTTATTTGTGCTCCTAGCATTATCCAAATTTGGAGGCTTTGTTCGGTCAACTAATTATGTATACTTCATCAGACTAATGAGAATCGGACTAGCGATCTTTTTTGACATCATTTCATAATGTTGCAATAGCATTGGCATTATTTTTAATGATAGCCTATCAGTGAAAAATTTCACGCATCTCAGATCTAATCTTGCTTTTATTATACAAGAGGGAGTGAACCATGCCGAGGGTTAAAATCAACACATTGTGGAATTGGCTACAACAATTACGTCTTGTGAATAATTTATCAAATTGATTAGACGCAATTGCAGCAAAAAATGAAAAAATGTAGTGCAATAGATGTTCTTCACGATGAAATTTTTTTCGCTGTCTCTATCATATATATTCATCAGGATCAAATAATTGTATGATTTAGCTTGTTACCTTATCAACAATTCATCACATATCGACTCACATAATAACTGTTCATTTATCGATAGAGTAAACGTAGCAGTAAAATTTCAAAATGTAGAAGAAAATACCCCTTTTTCACATGTAGGGAAAAAACAGAACATCTTTCGTCGAGCTCGAGGCTCCTGTAATACCTTAAACTCTGAAAATCTCCTAAATGAAATTTTTACCGTTGAATAGTTCATTAGTAACGACTTTCATAATAAATGATCGTATTGATGTTTTCGTTACCACATTGTCGACACGGACATTCAAAACGTTCGAGTTATGTAAGAAGTGGGACGTGACACGATAACAAATGTTCCTTTTTAACCCCAGTAGGATGCAATTTTCGTTAGAACCAACTCCCCGGGAACTAACTGATACCGCGCGGTTATGTTATCATTTGTGATAGGCCCAGATCAACGGCAATTAAATAACTATCCCTTCAATGAGTTTCTCTCTCCCTTGACACTATTTTTCACCGCGCTCTTTGTTCCCTCTTCCCAGCTGGAATTCAAGGCGAGGTCGAATATATGCTTGCCGAGGGAGACGCACATATGTGTATGTCAGTATGCCTTAATATATGGGTCAGGAGATTCTCAACAAGCCGGTCATTGACCTAGACACAGAGCCTTTCATTTCTTTAAAATCTCAAGTGTCGGTAAAGGAAGTTTTCCATTTTCTCATCGATTTGGAATGACTGGAAATGTCCTTATGTGGAACGCTAGATGTCGCTCAGTCATCAATTCTTTTCTTGCAGTGTACTGATTTTGAAATTTTGGTTTTAGCATTAAAATTTTTCCATTATAATTATATTGAAATGTGGAGTTTTAATGGTTTCCCTCGTGGAAATTCGTCGGCAGATTCTGTCAAATTCAGACAGAAAATGTAAATAAATGTCATATTCTGACCAACTTTTCTGTTTAAAATTTAACAGAAAATGCGTGATGAAAACAGCGTGATGAAAATATATTTTTTTCACTTGTTACGAAATATACAATTTCAATGAACGATCGTTTTCTTAACTTCATAAACCCCATTTCACTCAATACCACGGTTTTCCTACTTAAATAAGAGATAAATACGAATTAAAATTTTTCTATCGAAATGGTGTTTAGCCTACCTCTCTCTCTGTCTCCCTTTTAGATTTAGAGATATTTTACAAATGCTAGTTGGTAGAGTTGAAATCTTTCAATTTTCATCTTGAGAGCTAAAAATTTTGATATCTCAAAATTCGTGTAAATACTTTTTTTTTTGTAGAGTATACCGAGATCCACAAAAAAGATCTTAAGCAAAAATATATAATCTCTCTTAGATTTTGAGATAATGTCCAAAAACTAAATCACGTGAACCCATTAAAAAAAATCCTTACATTTGGGGCAATATTCATTGTATTGTATAATTTTTAATATGTACATTGCATAAACAAACTTGATATCTCAATCTTGAAAAATACGAGATTAAGGTAGCGGAATCACAGAATTGAAACAACGTAAAATACGGGAAAATCGGATCGTGTGTTTCACCAGAACATTTCTCTGTGTGATTAATTGCCTCTATTCACTCTCTATTGGGGGCCCAATGAACGAAATCGGCCTTAACTATATCAGACCTATTTTCGTCTTCTGGGAAATCAGGAGAACATTCGACAAAGGTTTCGTCTGAGTTGTTGACGAGGTAAGACGTGTTTGTCTCGCACTCTCTGTTTTGATTCAATTTCAATAAGTGAATATCGTCTCTATAAAACTATATATGGTGGAAATTCTGGGTGCAAAAGTACAAACTGTGTCTTCAAATAACTAACTGTAAAGTAAGTAACTCTCTTTTTTTTTATCGTCAGTTTGCTCCTGCTAACGAGTACGACAAAACTAGTGAGAAAATTAATTGGAACCGAAAATTTTTATGTTGTATCTTTAGGAGCAAATTAGAAGTGAATTTTGGGTGATGAAAAAAAATTTGTAGCTTTTATATTTTGAAATAAAACGTGTTTCTGCTAGCTGTTGTGAAAACTAGCAGGGAAATCAGCGGAACAAAGAAATTTTTGTTATATTTTTAGGAGCGAATTAAAAGTAAATTTTTTTCGATATAAAAAAATTTCGAAATTTAATATTGAAAAAAGAGCTTCTGCAAGCTTTCCTGTAAACTAGTAGGAATCAGAATAGGATCGTTCAATCTTTGTTCTATCTTTTCCGGAGGAATGAGAAATAATTAGACGCACCATTAAAAAATTGAAGATTATTAGTATTATTTTTTTTTTCTATAGATTTGCGAAGTTTCTTGGTCGATTAATTGGTTGATGAATGAAAAATTAGTTAATATCTAATTTCAATTTTTGAGGGGTGTGCAAACTGTAGACCTTACGGAAGATTTCCACGAAATTACAGAGTTTGTACACCCTTAAAATGGACCCTTTAAATGGATTAATTCGTTTAATTAATGAGGTTCATGAACCAATCGATTCATGAAAATATTTTGCATCTTTTTTAAAATTAGTTTGAAGGGGTATGCGAAATCTAATCCTTCAAAAGGTCTCCACGGAGTTCAGTTTGCAGACCGTTATTATGGAGGCGAGTTTAATTACTGAGAGGTCATTATTTAAACCATTAACTAGAATATTTAAATACGTTGTTCTAATTAATTGTACGGAGTGCGCAAACTTGACAGATGTGCTCTGGAAATCTCCCCCGAATCTCAGAGTTTGCACACCCTTGGAACAAGCTATTTTAATTAATGGTAGACCGTCATCAATGTATCCATTCATTAAAATTTTTTAATTGATTTTCGAAAATAATTTTGAGGGGTGTGCAAACTCCAGTGGATCCATCTGAAGGTCATTACTGAATTCCAGAGTTTGTATACCCTTGTGATGAAGGATAGTTTAATTGATGAGAGGTCATTATTTAAACGATTAACTTGAATATTTTAATTGGTCTTTCAAATTAAGTTTACGAAGTGTGCAAAATTCAGAGCTGTCTTCTTGAGATCTCCATTGAATTCCAGAGTTTGCACTCCTCTTTGTTCCTATATCTCTTTCACTCACCATCACTAGATCATTCGTAATCAATACCACTTCAGGGTATTGCCAATGTCGAAAAACGAATCTCCTGAAAGTAATCGAGATCACAGAAAATGAGACCAATGGAGAAAAATCATAAATATCTTTAAATCTCTTGATTTTAGAGATAAAATATTTATATAAATTGAAAGACCGTACTCGGTTTATATGATGAAAGTGGTGTTACATTTTGCGTATTGTGCGGCATTTTTAAGTTCTGATGGAAACAATAATATGGAGGTCATTGCTTCATGTATAGATACGCGGGAGCTCTCGTCCAGACTAGTGACAGATGAGAAGCGAGATAGACAAAACACAATGGTTACTTGGCCGATACGCTCCCGCATATCCCGGTTCTTCAATAAATATCTCTTATTTTAAAATCGCCCAAAAAGATGATCCGCCGAAAAAACATAAGCGATTATTCTCGAAGCCATCCATCCATTTACACGTCGGGATTACGCTCTCGCGTTAGGTAAAGTAATAGACCCACCAAAAATTATTTCAATTGCGCATATTTTGAATAAAAAATCATTTTCCTTTTAAGTAACAAAAATCTCGTCGGCAGACTTGCGGAAAGAGAAACCAAAATTGTGACCAGCAGTCACTGAGATTGTAATCCATTTGTACATTCCTAAAAGAAAACGCATCATTCTTTCAAATGTTTTCACGTGGAGTCCTCCGTGGATTAAGAACAAATTGATTGAACATGGTATCACGCTTGCCTCACATGTTGCACCCGTGAAAGCAGGCATTAATGACGTCAGTGTGCCCGTAATCCGCGATTTAACCGAGCGAAGCGAGGTTAGAATCCCGCGACTACGGGCACCTATGGCATAAAGAAAGATTGAGACATCTCCGAGTGATATCGGTGTACAAACATCTACCGACTTGAACAACAACCCTGAATTTCTCCTTCTGCAATTTGAAGATAAAATAAATGAGCGATTAGCTCTTGCTGCAGAGCATATTAAAGAATGCAAGAATAATTAACCAGTTTCTTTAGAACAACTAAAAACTTTTCTACTAAGATCACATCAATTCCCTACATCAGTTGCCCTAAGTTGTACCCAAGACCTAAAAGGGCGGATGAATAACATATACAAATTCTTCAAAAATCGATCTAGAAAAAAGCATTTGGCCAGAATCACGAGAAGACTAATCTACCCGACTTCATAATCCCAAACAACAGTTAATTCAGAACCTGAAAACTCTTTTAATACAATACAGAGGTCCCGGGACCCTATATCCGCGATAGATATGGTTGAATCAAGTGACTGACATCCTGGCTTATAATAACCCTATCAATAGACAGCAACAGTCATGAGCATCTGCAATCAAAAATTCACTGTCAAAGTAATGTTAAAATTTTTCATCTGAACTGTAACAACTTGAATCGGCGCTTATCTGAAACTAAAAAAGTAGAAAAAATTGAAGACATTATTTGCTTCAAAACTAGCCGAACTTCAAAAAACACAATACTTTACGCAGGTGAATTGACCCGTGGTAATTGTATCGTTTTCTCGTTGTGGACATTTTAATGCTATGGTCATACTTCTGGTTACTATGGACGTATACTTATGCAGGAGGTCATGTTAACACAGTAACCCTATTTGCGGGAGACGGTAGTCATAGTGATGGTGATGGAGGCAGTGAAGGTGGTAGGTAAACCCGGGATTGTTCTCAATATTAATTTAATGAGAAATTTTGGAGTGGAAATTCGATCACGAAGGTTTTAAGCTATAATCGTGTGAGTCATGAACTTACATGATTCTTATTCACCCTGTCGGCCATATTTTTTCATTCACTAATATGCGAAATTACAATTAGACAGGGCATGAATTATAAAGACCTTTGAAGATGACTGCAATTTTCAATGCCACTTTATGCTTGCGCATTATGGTCACAATGTTCTAGAGGGTCAGTGTCAGTCCCGCCGATTTATGGAGCAGTTTATTACGTCGTGTGGGATTTAAATTGGATGGAAAGTGATGCGTCAGACAACGTCTTCGTTCTCTCCACTTCCACTTCATCTCTCAATTTTCTAGAGTTGCTTTTAATGTTGTTCAGCCGTGAGTTGGAAAAAAAAAATTTAGAACCAGCAGATACCTTTCGTCTGAAGGAAATTATGAAGCCATGTTTTCCTCCATGATTATCGATTGTCACAATAGACGAAAAAAACCTTCAGTTACTGTATAGTATAGTAACAAAGCCAAGTTCTTTTGGTTTCCAGGAACAACTATGAATACAAGAATGATTCTAAGAGTTAATCTATTCAAAAATTTCACTCCACTCCAAATGAAAAAGAATTAACACATTTCCCTGATGTCTGTTCAGCGTTTTTACCTGATATTATGCAGCGACAAGGGAAAGCCGATTTAGATTTACGATAAATTGCAAACTCGTTTCAAAATGGATGACACCCTTTCAATTCTTTCCCAAAGTCTCTTCTCTCTATTTAATTTTACAAATTTTTTCACGAATACGCTCACGTACGTTTTGATTATCATGTCTGGTTGTTATGGAATAACTAACAAGGCATTTACATTGGAGACGGACTTTTCCCTCCAATTGTCAATTTGGGTTGATAACATTTTCTAACGTTTTATTGCCTGACGACTACCTATTATCATTTTATGATAAACAACGAATGAACTATCTAATGCATTCACTGTATTCATTCTTATGATGTATATTTTCAATATACACATTAAATTAATGAAAATAATAATATTAATAATGACAAAGTTGAAGACAAAGTCATTTATGTGACTGAGTTCGCGGGGCCAGCCGCGTGCAATATATTCAAAAAAGAAGAAGAGAAACGGCTCAAATACCAGCCTCTCCTGTTTGAGCTGCGTCAGTTGAACCGTAGGTTCAGGCTCAGGCTAGTTGTCCTCATCATTGGTTCTCTCGGCGGCATGAGACACTCGCTTGTATCTACTTTTGATCCCAGCTTACAGACACAATGCCTTAATATTAGCTGACCAGATGCAGAAGGCTGTCATCCTTGGCTTTTTTCGACTACTTAGGCAACGTGATCCCGGACTGCAGTAGAGTCCACCCTCCGGTTAGAAGGAGCACCATTGCAGAGCGATGAGGACTTACTTGTATCGCTTACCTTACTGGGTGGTCTTCGAGGAGATGCCGGAACCCTCGAGGATCATGCAGTGATCTCATTCATGAGAAAAAAAATTACAATACTGGTCTTTATAATAATAATATTAATATTTATGTTAATATTGTCGATGGTAGCGTATTGCTTCCTGACTGGTTGGTGCAGTGAAAAACTGTGCTACTTCCGGAGAAGAGGAATTTGTCTGACCCGGCAAATTGCCGGCCGATCACATACCTGAATACGCTTTATAAGCTCTTCACAAGTCTTGTATGAGTGTGGGTGCTGATTTATGATCAACGGGGGGCGAAGCGGTCGCTATCAGGATGCAAGGAGAGTTTACTCGTTAATCGCAGCACATTGCGCGATTCAATGCAGTATCATCGGCACCTGTCAGTGGCTTCGGTCGACTATCATAAGGCCTTTGATAGCACGAGCGATGAGCTAATTTTCTTGCTATTTGAGTGCCTTGCGGTAGAAGACAATATCGTGAGATGCATTAAAGATCATGCACCAGTTTGGAGGACGCGGTTCACTATAATATCTGGTGAGGGTCGGCTTACTTCCAGGTTGGTGCAATTCAGGAGGAAGAGTTTTTCAAGGCATTACCTTGAGTCCTCTCTTGTTCTGTATCTCACTGACGCCCCTATCTGTTGCCCTGCGCGATGTTGGTGACGACCAAGCCGGAAGACCTGGTGATGAAAGGCACCAGGTTAACCATATTGTCTGGATGACTTGAAATTATTCGCCTCAGGAGAGCGGTAAATTATCGTTTAACTTGATATTGTGGCATTGTATTCGCGAGCGGTCGAGCTGAGTTTTGGGTTAGACAAGTGCGCAGTTTTCCACATGAAGAAGGGGTAGGTTGGGGATGGGGCGGGAGAGTACACCTGATGGATGGAAGTGTCATTGGGCATCTTGACGCCGAAGGGTCGTATAGATATCATGGCTTCATGAAGCGATCGGTAGTGGTTGCTGAGGGGGTCAAAACCACTCTTCGTGAGGAGTATCGTCGGCGGCTTTGGAGAGTTTGGAAGTCCGAACTCCCCGGAAAGAACAACGTGGCCGTGACAAATATGTTCGCTGTTCCAGTCCTTCTATACTCCTTTGGCGTGATCGAATGGAGGAGGGATGAGCTGAAGCAGTTGGACCGAGATACTCGTAAGCTCAGGAACATCACAGGAGCCTGCATTACCGATCTTTGTGTCCGCGTTTGTACTTCCTGTGTGATAGTGGAGGCTGCGGGCATCTTAGCCTTGAGTCGCTTCATGAGTGCTTGGTCCTCGGCTTAGCCTGTAACGTGATGAATGGCTTAGATCCCTTTCCGGAGTTCGTTCATGCTCATGAACTTCGCGGGATTCCAGCCTTGCTCTATAAGTTCTTTCTATTTGAGTTGCATCAGTTGAACCGTGAGTGCGGAGTCAGACTGGTTGTCGTGATCATTGGTTTGCGCGGCGACATGAGACAGTCTTTTATATGTGCGCTTGAGGTGATTCCAATTTGCAGGCACAATGCCTTAATATTTGCTGGCCAGATATAGAAGGCTGTCATCGTGGGCTCTCTTCGACTACACGAAGAGAAAAATTCAATAAAAATTACGTGTCAGTTCCGTAATCTGCGAGTCAAAACAATATTCCGTAAAAATTACGGAACAGTGCCGTACCTTTTTACAGA
>JAPYZM010003368.1:0-11750 GCA_030522845.1 Psyttalia concolor
TTTCAATGAAAAATTGATAGAAATCCTTTAAAAATTCCTATCTAGATCGGTTTATTTTATTGTGCTCTCCTTCATTTTTTACTGTGCTGCACAGCAATTGTTCACTTAACTCATTGTGATTGGCTAACGATGAGCATCGAGTATAGCCGATTATTACCGAAGTTGGACTTAGTCGTGGGACAGTCCCTGATGCATGATTTAGCCAGTTTTATGTGGTTTCCCACTTTTCCACGACATTCCAAAATAATATTGACTGTCTTTTCAATGAGTACTGTGATACCCTCCTTCTCGAATAACATTTGTTTACATTTTTACCGAAGTCTGGGGAGAACTGGCTGATTCAAGTTGTGAACCGGCGGCGAAATGAAATTGAGGTTAATGTAGACTTTTTCCTAAGCCGATAAAGAAATTTTATTTTCTTAGGCCTGCAGTTTGCGCCGAGATTGTAGTGCAGCACGGTAATTTTTTTCGGAATCCCACTATAAAAATTCATTGATTTTTCTCTCCGTGTAGTGGGTGACAGCTAAATGGGTGAGATGATGTGAGCAGTGATGAAACTGCCTTCTTCCGGAGATCGGCGAGCGAAGTGAGCAGGAATGGTATCCCGGGGGTTGGGGGGTGAAGTGAGTGAAGGCGAACCCCCTCCGAAAGTTGGGGAGCGAAGTGAGCAAGGGTGATCCCCTCGGGGTTTGCCGAGTAACGTGAGCAGGAGTAAAGCCCCCTCCTTCGGGGTCAGTGAGTAAGGACGAATCCGGGACTAGGAGCTCCGGGGGCTAGCGAGCGAAGTGAGCAGCGGAGCAGTCCTCCGGGGGTTGGTGAGCGAATGGAGCAGCGGCGAAACACCTTCCGGTGGCTGGTTGGCGAAGCGAGAAAGGCCGAAAAGCCCCCGAGGGTTAGTGAGCGAAGTGAGCAGGGGACGAAACGTTTTTATAGCAATTCATTGTGGCAACTGTCTAAAGAGTTGATCGTCTTCACGCACTAATTAGTTAATGGTAGCAGTCAGCTTCACAATTGAAAAAATTGAAATTCAAGGGGGGAGGCAGTCAATTTAGTTTAATCGGCTTCTAAAACCATAGAGTTGGATGGCGTTAAATCATAGAATAGAATAGAATTCCGCTTAATACCGGGAGTTGTGTAAATGGAGTGGAAGAACGAATGAGCATTGGGAAGGGGAGTTCTCATTTATAAACATTAGAGGATCATTACACTGAGAAAAGAAAGCTTTTTCGGAAGTTCGTCTTCATTTATTTCAAGAACCTTATGGCTCAGAAATTCACAGGGAAAAATATCTTATACCGATGAAACTAGCATTATGTCATCAGGCGATGAAAATATTTTCCGACGCATGCGAATTCATAAGCCGAGCCGTAGGGGAAAAAACACTCGGAAATTCGTATCAAATAACGGCTTCTGTGGGTGGAATATTCAAGGAATTTTTTCTTTACAGACAAAGAACATGTTTTCACATTTTACCGTTGGTTTAACCAATTTTTGGCTAATTCTTTCGGCGCATTCCTCGGAAACTTTTCACTAAATTTATCCTTTGATGAAAGAACCTGTGGAAGAAATTGCCGAGTGTTGGCAGTTGCACACTAGCTCTCGCTCTCTTCATATGGCTGTTGATTGCCGGAATATTTTCCGCCTGTTGCCATAAAAAATTACCAATTAAAACAATGATCGATCGTGTACAAACACCAGCGACGGAGAGCGGCGTTGAAGTGAAATGGGTCGCGTATTAGTCAGCCGCAGGCTACACCCATCTCCTTCAATTAAATTGGTATGGAAAAAAAACCATAATACGCCGGTGATTTTAAATGTCGACAAACAAACGCTCAAAATTGAATTCTGCACATTAAAAATAGACAGCACCGGATAATTTCCAGGGAAATGAGATTGGGCCGATAGTGCCATCTGTGACATTACCATCGATATTCCCTCCTCCTTCCGCCCTTCGGCCCCGCGCGGCTCTTTGTGGCCGCCGTCTCCTCATCCTCTCGATGTCCCGAAGAAAAAAGAATTTAGAACAATGTAAACTGTGAAGCGAGTCTCTAGAGGAGTTTTTAAAGAATGAAAAGCAAAGAGGGAGAGCAAATCTTTAAGCACACCCGGGCTTTCCGTTCACACCGAGCGTGAGAGAGGGACAAAAGCCATGAGAACTGGGGGGATTGAGTGGTTGTGGTTAGGGTTAGAAAGACAGGCCAGGTTCTGAGATTTATCTGTGTACAGGGTTAGAAAAAAAAATGAAATTTCAGGGACGTTTGCCAATGATTTTCAGGAAGGCGATACTGAATTTGAGGTCAAGTTAGAAGAGACGAGAAATTTCTCGTTTTGCGGAAAATTGAGGAATTCCAGAATTTTGAGCCGTAAAAATAGGAAAATTCTTCAATGTACTTGCATTCCTAAAAGAGTATGAATAATAAGTACACATGAATTTTCAGGGATTTACTTTCCTTAAATTATAGTCAGTGACATGGTGCTGAAAATTTGAGAATATCTCCGCTTTAATACGCTGAATTTTTATTAATTTCTCGGGGGCAATAAATCTAAATTTCTAGTTCTCATTAATTCTGCGCGGAAATCATAAATTTTTAATGACAAAATTCCTAGAAATCCCAATGAAAACTAAATGCAATAAAAGTTTCCGAAAAGTGTACTGGAACATTAAAACAAAATTTTTTAACAGAGCAATATTTTACTATTAAACAGAGTGGTAAGGATTTCAATTGACTATACCTCCGGAACGGTCAAGTGAAATTGAATGACTTTTATTTCATATTCAAGGTGAAAACCCGAGTTTTAATATGAATTGAAAAACATTCAATTTCACTCCGCCGATTCCGAGTTACAGCCAATTGAAAAAAACAATTTTCCCCCGTTCTCTATGACGACAGAAATTTTGACATGGATTTTTTGCTAAATAATCAGAATAAAGACGTAAAATTCTGACACCCTATTTTTCGTCTCACGAGCAATTTGTGATAACACAATTGACTGAAGGTTTTGCCCACCTTGTTCCCTTATCTTCAGAAAAAGAGGATTGTGATGATAAATTTCATAATGACACTTCCCGGTTACAACATTTTCTGTAACAAACTGTTATGTGAACATCATATTCCATCTAAATACCTGTAAAAGTATGAGTTCATTCGCAATTTTATGACAGCTCCTTCTTTTATGAAAGATTTTATGACATAGACTCTATGTGCGCGACATATTCCGTCGAAATATAAAAACAAATGGGACATTGAGATGAAATAGTATATTTCGTAGGAGGTTCCACTGAAGCAAGGGGAGAAAAAAAATTAAATTATGCCACTCAAATATTTTTCTGATAAGAATTTAAAGTGATTTTTATATGTTCTATAGGAACCTTCGGCATTTTTAAAACAGACGAAATCTATAGCGTACCGAATAAGATCCAAACATGAGCTACGAAGCTCAATTAAAAAAATATTATAAAATATAATAATATATTCCGGACATATTATATATTATTACATAAGATATATCTTGGGGCTCGTGTGCCTCTGTCTCTTTAACTAGTTCCTCTACGGAATTGGAGAGCAGCTGTATCTTCCGAGTGCTCAAATAAAGGATAAAATTTTCCACTTATTAACTGAATTTATTATTACAAACACTCATTTCAAATGAAAACAAAAAAGTTTGGCAGAATTAGATTCTGTTCTCAGTGGAATTCCTAAAAAATGATGCACTTCCTCTCATTTCTTTTCTCACTCATCAGTCACCCCCTCATCCATCCCAAATCCCAAAGAGAAAGAAAGTTAGAACAATGTAAACTGCGGAGTGAATCTCAAGAAGTCTTTTTAAGACTGAAACGGAAAGAGGGAAAGGAAATCTCCGGGCACATCCGAGTGGAAACGTGGAACATCATACGTCTGTAGTAGTCCTCGATTTTCCTTCTTCACGCCGAACTCGAGGGAACGAGAAAGACCGTGAGAACTGGAAGGATGAATTGTTGCGGTTAGGGCTAGGGGGCGGAGATGGGGGAGGTGGTTCTGCGATTTATATATATATATATATCCAGGGCATCTGGAATGGTTCAAGATGGAAAGGTGGAAAATCACGTAGTCAAGGATCTTAGAAAATTTATGAAAAATGTGGAGACGCCCGGAGATTGCTTAATACCATCGGAACGTGCATCCATTGCAGATATTTCGAGGAGTCCATAACTCCCAGGTTTTTCTTACGCATCAATTGATCTTGTGATTCGTCAGTGGGAGGTATTCACACGGTACAGTATATATATATAAAATATTTTCGGGACAGACGAGATTTGAATCACGTCTATTACATAATTTTGTTCCAATTTATTGGTTGTAATTTACAATGTTAAAAACGTAAATTACGAGATTATTTGTTATTTATAAAAACGCAAGTCACGTGCCCATTTTTAGTTTATTTAAAAAATGAAAATTCTTCAAATTTACGGCACCATTACTTTTTTCCACTTTGAATAAGTTACTTACATAAGAAAATCGCCTTAATTTGTTATTTCAAAAGGGGAAATTATTTTTTCATATCGCGTGTTTCACGAGAATATTTTTGTGTCTATAAATAATTCGAGCCAATTTATATAAATTGGTATTTTATTCATAAAATGAGTCAATTTAATGTCAAAAATATATAATTCTCAAGATATATATTGTTCCGTGTAGGTATCTGGGAGTATAGAGAATTGTATCTGAGAATTTCTCTAGTCTCAGTGTTCTTTTGTGGAGAATGTCCTCAATCATTTTATGATTAGTCTTGTGAAGCGTATCAAAAGATGTGGGAAGGTAGTGAGGAAAATGGTAGTATAGAGATGCCTGCTGATGTGTTCCTGACGTGATCACTTCCTCGCGCCCATTAGACCCAGGAAATAAGCCCCCGGGAAACCGGAAATGAATGCGTGGGACGTGTTGGTTTAGAGATTTCTTGAATATTAAGCAATAACTTCATGTGTGTTGTCAATCTACGAACAATTCAGTTGAATTCGGAAATTTATCAAATTGCTCCCGATATTGTAAATTCAACTTGTGAGTTCCCGATTAAAATTTTCTGTTTAGGTTGTCAATTAAATTGCCATAGCAACTCGAATTTTCGCTCAAATTCACATTATCAAAATTAAAACCTCAGCTCCAATAAAATTTCGAGCGAATGGAAAATTCTCGAAAATCTCAAATTGCATTATTTAAACATTTCATCATTTTTTCGAGCGCCTGAAAATATTCGAAGATATGACATTTTTGTATCCATCAGTCATAGTTAAAAATTACGAGATCTTTCCTGAAATTTTAGGAATAGTAAAAAACCAGCATAGGCGCGTTTTGTGTGTGCCAATGATTACAGAATGAATTGTCGAGTATTCATTAATCGATAAAAGAGAAATAATCGATTAATCGTAGCTCCTATCTTCCAGATTTGAGGTCATTTGTAGTTTGGTGATACATAAGGAAAGAATCAATTTTCAGAAAATCGATTCTCTTTCGAGAATTCATCGAGTGCTCATTCGAGTATTCATTCTATGGCCTCAACGGTTCTCTCTTATATAATCGATACAAATGAAATAATCGATTAACTGGATCTCGCATCTTCGAGATTCGAGGTCATTAGTTGTCTGGAGATACATAAGGAGAATATCGATTTTCTGAAAATCGATTCTTTTTTGAGAGATCTTTGATTATTCATTCGCGATATTCACGATTAAATTACATCGGCGAATGGCAAGGCGAGAAAAAAAAATTAAATGCCCACCGGAAAAAAAATACGGTTCTCCCTTTATATTAAAAAATAAGTCCTTGTCAAATGCCACTCAGTAGAGATTCAGAATTTTTCCCTCTTCGGGCAGTCGAACATTTGATCTAAACAAAAATCTGTTTCAAACCTAGGGCTAAAAACTACTATTTCTACATCAAACCGATAACATGGCCATTGCCGTAGGAGAGGCTCAGGGTTTGCTGTCCCTGACAATCTTCGATTACTATCATTTCCGCGATAATGCTCGTCTCCGCTATCCACATCCTTGAACCGAGCGCTTAATTGAATCTCCCAATTCGTGTCAAGGCCATTATCACCTTTAAGCGATCCCCAATATTTCCTTATTCATCTCCCCTCTTCGACGTCTCTTTTCCTTCCCTCACCCCTCCCCGTTAGTCGTGGAATTGAGTTCGCTCTGATCGTATAATAGATCGCTCTAGCTTCAAATATGTTTGCGGATAAAACCGCTGGAGAATCCAGGGGAGAGCCAAGTGGAGGGCGATATTACATCGGCGAATGGCAAGGCGAGAAAAAAAAATGAAATGCCCACCGGAAAAAAAATATGGATAACTAAAAAACTGTTTTATCCGGTATTATACAATCACCGGTGAAATGTTTGGTTTTTCAATATATCGTACCGCAACAAGAGAAAGAAAATGCAGCGGTAAAACCCGGCAATAAATAGCCGGAGGTAAAATGATTTAGGTACGTGGGAATCCAGGGAGCAATAACGATAAATATGGGGCGGCGTATCGAACAATACGAAGTGGCCAATAAACACGGAATTTTTCGTTAAATGGTAGATATTCCGTGAAGTCATTCCACGAAGTCATCTCGAGATATTGACGATTCACTTCGCCCCCGTCGTCGGTAATAATTCGTCAATACCAGACAATTTCTGAATTTTATATCGAGGGGAGGGGATCATTTTTTTCAATGCTTGAGTTGGTTTCAAGTGTCATTGTCTTATGGTGAATCAATTGGCCTCATATTTCGGACAACTAGATTTTTTCACAGAAAAATGTTTGCGTGAAATAATAGATTTACAAGTGTAATTTATACTTTTATAATCGTAATTGGCGTTCTTTAAAAAACGGTAACTCACGTTTTTGAAAATGTAAATTACGAGATTAATCAAGTAATTTACGAGAAAAATAGTGTAAATTACACGATTGATCTCTTAAATTACGAGATTGTGTATGTAATGTACATATTAAAACTTGGATCTCGGAATTTAAGAGACAGCGCATTTTTGCAGATAACCTTTTTTGTAAATGCGTTCTATAAAGAAGATTTTTATAAATCTTTCAAAATGACACGGTGTTAACTGATAAAAGTCGATAATTGGAATTTTTTAATTTTTCTTTTGCTAGCTCAAAATTCAAGGAAAATACGTGATTGAGATCGTAAATTACGAGATTAGAGTAAATTATAACACGAAGAAAATCTTGTTCAGTTAACTGTCCTAATTAATTAATTCGAATTTAGTTAATCTTGTAATTTACTTTTTTTATGCAACGCAAATTGCGATTTCAAATGGATAAATTCTATTTGTAAAATCTCATGTATCACGAGAATATTATAATGTGCGTTGATTGTTTTTTTCTCACTGTGCAATATTTCACCCCTGAGGATTGTCAAGCCTGTTTCTTGATAAAGTCCACTCATATTTACAAGAAAACAATTTTTTTTCTCAGTATATGTATAGTCCTCAGTTGATGCCCCGACTAAAAAATAAAATAATATTACAAGCCACCCGATAAATAACCTTCGAAACGAATTTCTTGCAAGACAGTCCTACACATGCACCAATTTTTTGTACTTTCCGCACCCTAAAATACCGAAAGAAAAAAAAATCGTGGAAAAATGTAATTTGCGAGCAGGAATTCGATCCCTGGGGGTGGCCACGGAGATCTTAATTGGATAAAAAAAAAATCCAACCAAACATTTGATGAAACAATCTAACTTCCTAATGAACTGAATTCCCCCAGTCTTTGACAGTGATTTAGGGCCTTTGACTGATGTTCACTGGTCGGATTAACTCGCGTATGATGCGCTCCATCAGTCTCAGAGGCGTCTGAATTGTCGAAACCGTCGAGAGGATTCATCATTTCGCCCAACAACTTCTCATGGCACACTTTAATGACACCAGAGGACAAGGGGGGGGGGCATTTAATGGTCCCACTGGAGAATCCCATTGTCTAAAACCAGATCAAAGATAAATTACTGTTCAACCACTGGCACTAGCGCCAGGGGGCACGTCACGACACGTCTGTAGTTTGCCAGTAGACTTATCTTCATCCAATGTCGTTATTTGCTACATTACATAACTGATAAGAGATATATTTCCAGATAAATAGCTCACCCCTGGGGGTGGACGACGCTAAGTTGATGCACACACTGACGATGTCGGCCTCAATTTCCAAGTGGACATTGCAACCTGAGCCTTGACTGAGATTGTTTGACTTGGGCGTCTGCATCCCCTCCGTATACGTAATTGCGGGGCTAATGTGCTGGAGCTGTTACGCCTGCGAAAGTGCCCAAACAAACTTTCCACACGTCCTTTTCACTGGTAGGAAGCACCATGAGGTGATGCGGTGGCAATTTTGGGTGTAGTGAGTGTGAACAAAAGTTTTAATCATTGTTAAAAAATTTTCCTGACATTTCACACTCCTCAGAAGTTTCTGGGGACTGACAGTGTCACTAAAATGTGAAAGAATTTTGTTGAGGAAAATTTCTAGTTTTGATGTATACATCCAATCCTACTTGGAAAAACCCCGGCAAATAGTCCGAAAACTTCCCAATTGTCTCCTTGATTTTCCAATGGTTAGGGATCCTTTTCGAATATTTCACTGCCATTTAATAACTACGAAATAACCGTTGATTAGCGAAAATTTCGACCAATGTCTTTGTGACTTTTCTTCAATTGGCTGATTGCATCTACGGTTCTTTCCACAGTACCTCGGGCCTAATCTGGTGGCCTATTCTCGTGAACGAAGGAGAGATTCGTTAATCACTCTCGTTTGGCAAATTTTAAATTCGGGAGGGAAAATCTTTCGTTCGGCAATTTTATTTTCCAACACGAATCGTATTCTCATCCGAAGGATCCTCAATATTGAATGCTCCTAACCTATGTTGCAAAAAAAAAAATTAAATTTCTGTTATAAACTTGTCTAATTTAAAAAAAGGATAATCTTCGCCTTTTTCTGAAAGATGCATGTCATCGATTTTATTATCTCTACAAATTCGATTCCAAGAATTTCTTGCGTAGATGAGAATCGCAAGACTAACGCAATGAGAAATCCGTTAACGAATGTTCCCGATCCCTCTACGAATCACATTCGTAATGGAGACGTTGCTAACGAATCAGCATTCTCAAGAGAATACCAAATATTGGTTCACTGATTACATTCCCGAGTGTCGAGAATAGGCCCCCTGGAGTTTTCCCAATTTCAAAACATCTCCAATTTTCCACTAGCTCCTTAGGCACCTCTACTCCCTCACCTTCTAACTCCCATCTTTAAGAGCCCTCAACTAAACTGACCAATGACCTACTGTGGGCCTTTCCCCCTTCCACTTTCCTCAACCGCCACTATCAACCCGCTAACTCCTCTTAGATTTAGAAAAGATCATTCTTAATTCCGACATTGACGAGAACAGTCAACAAGATTTTCCAAATAGTACACCAGTATTTGTATTTAGTCTTGTCAATAAAGATTTTGAGTTATATTTAGAGACGTTTAAATTATTGAACTCTCTATCCAACAGGTTGATGGACAATCAATGGACGCTGAATTCTCGGGGAACTGATTGACATCGAAATAATTAAGGGAAATATCCTCTTGGGCTGTTAATTTGGTAGAGACTCAGCGCTCTTTCATATTTTAATTGAGCAATTGAAGAGTTCGGGATGTGCCAGAGGGGGAGCATAAAATTTAAGAATTCATTTTTCTCTGCAAAATTAACATTCCAAGGACAGTTTGGCAGTTCTTTTTCTGTATTTTTTTTTATAGAGTATTTATTAAATAACTTCGCGGTATTTACCTCTTCGCTATTGAGACTTTTCGAGGGAAAATTCTTTATTATCCCAAAAATGGAAAGCGAAATTCCCCTTCATGAGAAAAACACATGGTAAACTCCCAGGGATGAGAGTTAATATTTCTAGATGATAAAGTCAACATGACACGTTATTAGTTTGCTCAAACGACCTTCCTCCGCGTTATTTCACTGAGTCGGAGCTCCGTGATGAAGTGACAATATTCGTTTTGAGGAGTTTAAAGGCCAAGCTGTCCAGAGGAGATGAAATCTCACATGAAAATTTTTTCCCGGAAAGTTATCCAACTGGGAAAAAAATTTCGCTTATTCTCTTGTTGAAAATACTTATCTCTAATAAAGATATTTCATTAAGAAGTATCTGGTAGTCACATTTGGAAATGTATTCTCGAGTAAATTCTTGAGTAATTTTAAAGGGCAATCGAGGAGACAAGGGACAAAAATACCCCAATTCCAGACACTAATATGCCTAGACAAAGGAACAAAAAATTCGTTTCCATAATCTCATTAGAACTAAGCGGCAATATTCCTGGATAATAAAGAAAACTCCCTAAGTTTATGCCTTGAGTATCCACCAGAAACTTCTCAGGGATGTGACAAACTTTATGCCGAGGATTTTGTAGATCAAGTTATCCACATGAATGGGAAAATGAGAAGCTACAGCTGTTAAGGTCAAGACGATCTTGGGAGATATTTTGGAATATCAGAAAATCGTCTTCTCTCTTAATTCCCTGAATTATTCATTTTCGTGTTCAACGATCAATGAACAACAATAATAATAAATAAATAATATAATAATATAATTAATATTAATATATTGATATTGATTATTAATGTCAACGGTTTTTTTCAACATTTTCAGTCTTTGTGGAGATGTATTGACGGCTCCGCATCGAGATAAGGAGGAGTGTATCGGCCAAGTAATTTTGCCTATTGCGCCTCTCATCTGTCTCGCTCATAAGGCCGAGAGCTCCCGCGTTTCGAAACACGAAGCCAAGACCTTCATATTATTGTTTTCCAAATAACTTAAAAATGAAACAAAGTGCATACTGACAGTTTTTAATTTTTGATAAAAAAAAATGATCAACTCTTAAACAAGTTCAACTCTTTTACCATCTTCTGTAAATGATTCACCATCGATTGCATAAGTTTATTTTTTAAATAGTAAATCATTCGCAGATGATAGGAAAACAGTTGAAATTGTCTAAGAGTTGATCGTTTTCTAAATAAAAAATTAAAAACTATTGCCCCAGGTAATTGGCCGCTTGTTTTTTTTTACAATCCTGTGGTCAGTGAATAATTAAAAATAATTTCCAAATGAATGTACTACAATTGTGCACTTGTGTCGCTATGTATCAGGACTTTTTATCGAGAGATAATGGAATAGTACAACCTCTGCTTTTTCCCAGCCGGATTCTAGGGTCTCTCAAAAGCGAAAAGTGGAGCAGTCACTTTGCGGAAGAAAAACCAACACATTTTGTAATCCCAGGGGCGCGAGGCAATTTCTGTAGAGATTCCTGTTAAAATTTTGAAATGTGGATTCTAAATGAAGAAAATAGAAGAAAAAATTTTCAAAAAAAATTTCCAACCATTTTCGTTCACTATTTGTTATTCATTAGATAATGATTCATTCGGAAATGATTAAATTCACGTTTCATTATCTTCTGCTTAGGTGCCAGACAGTACGAGCGCTTTGAAAGGACGGAGTTTAGTTTGAACCTGTATTTCCCATTTTTCCTTTTTCAATTTTGTTTTAGTTTATAAGTTTTTTAGTACTAGCGCCGATGCGGCCGCTACGTTGATGCTTTTATTGTTATGTTATTTTCTTTTCATTATTTTTTCAGCAGCATTTCTCCATTAATGAATTTCTTCGTATCGTTCTTATTATTTGTCAAGATAAAATAAATCATTATGCATTTTCATTAGGTTACTACTCAGTC
>JAPYZM010003369.1:0-11381 GCA_030522845.1 Psyttalia concolor
CAAAATTTGTAAAAATTTGTAGCTCTCTCATCTCACGATTCACTGCCCAGCGGGAGTCCCCTAAAAAGGGACGACTGTACCTGGCCAAGGTTTCCCCTCGGGGTGAGGTTTTCCCCTGGTCCTTGGCCAATGCGGTACAGCGGGGGCGGCGGGTGGCAAGGGTAAATACGTAAAAACCCGAGAGGGTACACGTGAGGACAGGAAAAGAAAAATCAACAGATCTTCCCGAAAGAGTCGAGAAGAAAATTAAAATGAAATGCAGAAGGTGATTAAAAAACCGAGGAGTTTAAAAAAAATCCCACCTGCAGCCTTCTTGTCGAGACCATAGGCAATGGCAGCGGCTGTTGGCTCGTTAATAATTCGGAGCACATTGAGCCCGGAGATGGTGCCGGCGTCCTTCGTTGCCTGACGCTGCGAGTCGTTGAAGTAGGCTGGTACTGTGATGACAGCATTTGTCACTGTCTGGCCGAGATAGGCCTCGGCAGTTTCCTTCATCTTAACGAGGACCATCGAGGAGACTTCCTCGGGGTAGAAGGTCTTCGTCTCGCCTTTGTATTGGACCTGGATCTTCGGTTTGGTGTTGTCATTGACTACTGTAAACGGCCAGTGCTTCATGTCCGCCTGGACGGTTGCGTCGTCGAAACGACGACCGATCAGTCGCTTGGCGTCTGCAAATCAATAATTTCGGGATGAATTAAGTCGATTCAAGGCCCGGTCGCTCAATTTTTTTTATTCCTTTCTCTAGACTTCCTACACTCCCTAGACTCCCCCAGCCTTCAACGGAATCCATCGTTACTGTTTACGGCGTTACTGATTACCGCCGAAAGGAGGCGTAAAAAATTGTCATCTAGGGGCCAAACGACAGGTCAGAATATCTAAGATGGCGGCAATTGAGTCACAGTGGGGGATAATGATGATTAGAATATAATAAGGTACCTAGAACGGACGCCCATTTTCCCCTAGACCACGACAAATTCCACAATATGGCGGCCGAATTTCACTCGCCAAAGAAATTAAAATAATCATTCCTACAGAGACAAGGCACGCCGACGTCACAGATTAAATAATCATTTCAAGAATATTTAACAAACAATGAGGAAATATTTTTTATTGCAAAAAGTTAATATTTTTTTTCTTTTTAAATTAAAAAAATGGGAAGGATGGAAAATTGACGGAAATTCTTAACTCCCAAAGTCAGCCGCTCTCGGCGCATTTTTCCAACCGCAAAAATACTTTTTTCATAAATTATTAAGGTAAAATAAAAATGCGACCCCTCGGAAAGTAATCTTCAAATTTTGAAACATAAGAAATTGCTGTTCTAAAGAATATGAACAATAAATTCTCCAAAAAAAATTATGAAATTCTCGTTTCACGTGTTGGGAAATCCCCCCTCCAATTAATTAATTAATCAATTTTAATTCTCTTAATTAATTACTATAATCAAATAAATAAAATCCACTAGCGACAAAATGAATTCCCAGCAAAAATTGGACAAAAAATCTGTACCCAAAAGTCAATAAATAAACTCGAAAAAAATTGGGTAGACCTCAAGAAAAAATCTTCAATAAAAAAAATTGGCAAATCGACTTTTAAAGCAACTAAATTAAATTAACAATTAAATTCTCCAGAGAAAAAAGAAAGATTGCATCTCGAAGGAAATAAAATCTTCACGTGATGAAATTTCCCCTCCCCCGTCGATTAATTAATTCCTTAAGATGATGAAATAACAATATATTTATGACAAAAATAAATAACTTCCAGGAAAACTCTAGAAAAGAAAAAAGAAAAGTAATGATAATAATTGGGAGTCCTAAAAATGACGCCCGCTCTCCTTGACTCGGCATTTTCCAAGCGGACAAAGCCATCGAAAATGGAGGACTCACCGAAAATGGTATTGTTGGGATTCATGGCGACCTGGTTTTTCGCAGCATCGCCAATGAGTCGTTCGGTGTCAGTGAATGCAACATAGCTAGGTGTTGTCCTGTTCCCCTGATCATTGGCAATGATCTCGACTTTTCCATGCTGGAAAACTCCGACGCAGGAGTAGGTTGTTCCAAGATCGATACCAATAGCGGGTGCTTTCGACATTTTGTTTCGTCTAGGTTTCCTAAAAAGTCCCCAACAGAAAAGAAAAGAAGATTAATTTCGTGTTGCGCCCAGAGAAGTGATCTTGATGTGATGGTGAACAAATGAAGAAGTCGAGTGGACAATTGAACGTGAGGAAAAAAAAAAGCAGTTGAATTACCTTTGGATCTAGTGAGGGAGACGGAGTCTCTAATACTTGAGGGCGAGTTGTTACTCGTTCAACGATTCGCAACGTGAGTGACGAACAGTTGCCGCCTCGGCCGAATATATTAAAGCGTCGAGACGCTTCTGGAATGTTCCGAGGCTGGCGGAACATTCCCAGCCAATGGGGGGGCCCCGTTGGGAGGTGTCCTCGCTCATTGGACGATCGGCGTCCACAACTGGAATCATTTTTGGTGCTAAAGGGATGACAATTGCCACTGCATATTTTCAGAGAGTAAGGAAAAAATTGGTTTTTTTATTTTTCAATTTTCTCCGGGGGGTTTTGAGGGTTCGTTCGCCACCCGGGGGGGTCGGGGGGTGTTGGGACTTTTTTGGAACTTCCGCTGGAGGGAGGGGAATGCGTCACCAGGCGGAAATTGGGAATGACTAGCTGGGGCGCATGGAGTCAACGGTTTATTCTAGACTGTACTAGAAATGGATGATGAAAAAATAAGGTTTTGAGGGCTTATTAAGGGGGTTTCGGAGGGTTGAGGACTGGGGCTGAGCTAGAGGGTCTTCGGAAGGTGGAGTATAAGGTTTTTGGAATTTTTTTTTGGGGGTTTTCGAGCTGATTGGGGCTGCTGAGGTTCGGAGGGAGGGGGAGGGTTTGGGGTTACGACGGAATATCTTTGGATTGCACGAGCCGATTTTGATGAGTGAGGGCTCGTTTTGAAGATTAAAGTGTGAGGATTGGAATTTCATTTTTTTTCCATTTTTGACTCTGCCGATTTTGAGATATTCTGGGGGAGGCAGCTTTGGCTGAGGGTTTTTTGGATGGCCTAGCGAGGGGAGGTCAGAGAGTTTGGGGAATATCTCGGGACCTGGGGGAGGTGGAGGATTTTTTGTACAGAGATTTTTTGGAGAAGATTGAGGTCTACAAAAAAGTCTAATGCAGATTGCAGCTGACTCTTTTGGATTTTGAGATTTTTTCGGGGAACTGATTATTTTGTTTGGCCTAGTCGACTTCGAGAAATCAGTTCTTGAGGCATATCTAGAGATTGAAGGCAGCAACCGAAAATTGTTCGAGAATCTTTTTTGTAGCTCTCATTTAACTCTACAAAAAAATATCCTTATAAAAATTCCAAAATTTCCTTTGTACTCCAGATTTTTGTCTTCCAAAAACTCAATCCGAACGACAAAACGAGAAAACTCAAATCGACATAAGATTCTTGTGTGTATATCTTGAAAAGGAAGAAATATGAAAAAAATCGTCGGGAACCTTTTTTATACGTCCGAATTTGCGCTTTAAAAAAGGTCATAACGAAAATCTCAATTAATCCCTCAATTGCGCCGATATTTTCCAAAAACGTAATTCCAGAAGCGGAACGAAACGAGGCAATTGGCCGCAGACTCCACCTTCCAAACTGGAAAAAATTGAGTTTCCCAGGATTTTTCGAAAAATCTTCAGAGGACATTTTTTGTAGAGCAGCTTCAGCCCCACAAAAAAGGTCCTCTAACTATTTTCCCTATCTCCCCTCAATCCTGAGATAATCGTAATTTTCCAGTCCCTTTTCCTCCACTCGGTTTGTAAAAAAGTTCCATCATTCCTACACCCGCGATGATTGAGATTCTCTGATGACTCCAGCTGAGTCATCATCCCAGGAAGGTTATCGAGGGGATCCCAAGGCTCCCCTCAATGCTAAATCATTCTCACCTTTTTGTCTCCAGCCCAATTACGGAAATATCTCCATTTGTAAATATTCGTTTCGTTGACCTTTGCAGGAGAGCAACGAGAATAAAGCGTCAATGTCAGCCTTCCTGGAGTCATTATTTCTCGTTAACTGCGTAGAAGAATCTTCAACGAGTTATTTCAATGACGGGCCTGACCTGCCCTGAACTCGGATAATTTTAAGACCACCAGGACTTAATAATCAAAAATATCTCGAGGTTTTCCAACTCGGTAAGCCCCTCATTTCGCCTAAAAAATATTCTCACGTTTTATTTTTGCAATAATAAATTAACTATTACCAACTATAATCGTTGACCATCAAAACCCCCAGAATCAGCACCTCCTGAAGGGCTTCACAACCTCCTCGTGACCAGCAAACTCCACGTCCAAGGTAAAAAACCATTTTTGCCAAACCTTGCTGACAGTGTAAATAAATTCTGTTCATTCAAGCACTTTAACCAATAATTGTAAACAATTATCCCTATTCCAAAAGTTCATTGTCTGTCCATGCAGGACATCAGATACATTTGTTTATAACAAAAATGGCCTTGGAAAGAGTGTAATCCTCCGATTTTTGCTCGCAAGTCTAATTATTTTCTCATCTCATTACTCACTCCATTCCCCCCCATTAATTAACAAAATAAATGTGTCAAGATTGCAGTGACAGTTCAATTGAGTTCTCTCTAAAACAATATAATATTATTATTATTTTTAATTGAAACAATAGCAAGAGATTATGGGGGGGAGTGTATGGGGCGCAAAAATGCTCTAGTTTATTTATTAGAATTAATTTTGCTGCGGAATTTGCGGTAAAAAAAAGGCAGTGACGACAATTGACAGGGCATAATCCGATTTAGGATGTCCGGAATATATTATAATAATAATAATAATAATAATAAAGCTCATGCCTCGACTGGATTGGCCGAGGGAAAAGGAGAAAACGTAATTGTCAGAAATAGCGACTGTCAATTGACGTCATATCTGCAGATTATACCTCTCGGTACGTCAGTTTTACGCAGATATAGACCATTTGTTTTTACAACTGTCAATTTATAAATATATGGGGACCCCACTGATGACAGGCGTGACATAATTTCAATGGAAAATCGTAGAGTTCGATGGACAATTGAATTCTATTTATTTAATTTTTTATCCATGAATTTTTTGCATTTTGAGGTTGTATGTTTATTAGAAATTGTTTTAAACAAAATCAGGAGAATTCTAATTTGTTTGGAGTAGTTATTTTGTTGATATATTTTCAGCAGATTTTTCTCGCCTCAATTTTCCATGATTTTCCAGATTTTTTATTGATAAACAAGTAGGGAAAATTTGGGACGAGGGAGTTGTTTAGATTCCTGACGCAATTAGAGCAAATTGTTTAGAAACAAATTGCTCTGATTGTGTCTACTTGAATGGCCGGAAAATGTTCATGACATTATTTGCAATAATTCGGGAAGTAGATAAACAATAGAGAGTGCCAATCAATGCCTGAAAGATTTATTTAACAGAATCAAAGGAATAAAATAATGCAAGCGTAAAATTTGATGGATAAATAAATTAAATCGGGTGAGAGACGAGTGAAGTAAGAAGTAATTGGCGAGGAAAATTGATGGACTCAATTGATTTTTGATTAATTAAATTAAAAACTGGACTCGTCAGCTGGAGAAGTTATTTAGCCCTGTTGAATTGTCGTTGCTCCATCTGGTGAGCCCACCAAAAGTCCTCGTCTTAGGTTAGGTCTGACTGGAACGCATGTCTGAATGTCCTCGACAACAAACAAGACCTGAAGTCCCCAGAATATGTTAATTATGTGGTTATATTAACAATTGAAATAGTTAAATTGTCAAAATGCAAGTGAAGAATTCAATGCACTCCAGGAAGAAGGAGAAGGCCAAGAAGAGGGACCGAGGGGAGGATCATTTGGTGGTTAAAAGGAAAGGTGGTGGAAGTATCATTGATCATCGCCCTCTGTTTTCCAGCAATGGAGAGTGAGTACCCTAGAGTAATCCCCTACTTGAGTACTTGAACGATAAATCCTAAAGGAATAGTCGAAGTGACGAGTGTCATTATTCCGGAATATCTCGGAATCCGAGACCAAGAGGGAAATTTTGAGCTCTAACTTTTTTGCAGCTGCTGTTCCCCTCTTTAAAAAAGGTTCTGACAAAAATTTGTCTATCTCCCATGGGTTTTATGATATATCAGGAAATGTAAAATCGTGGCCAAGTCTATGCAGGAAAATTTCAGACAGGAACTTCGATTATCCTTCGATTATCTCGATTATCTCGATAAAAAATGATGCGATTGTCATGATTGACATCTCATTTTAAAGCTCGCAAAAATATCTTTAAAATGAATGCAGAAACATTGAATTTCACTCAGCCAATATTTAATTATTGAATTATGAAACAATTGTCGTTTCATATTCTTCCATTGTTTGGGCAAAAAAATTCTTTTCAGTTGTCAATAAATCCAGAGCTTGAGACTGAAAAGGAGGATTTTGGTTTCATTTCAAGGATATCTTTTCAGGCTTCAGAATGAGATGTCAGTCATTCCACTGGCTTCGTTGGTGTCCCTTCCTGGGAAGAAAATGAACTTCAGTCAATTGTCAATGTCCCAAGATTCCCAAAAAAAATCTAAATAATTATTCCAGGTCGGAAATATGTTGTCAGTTATCAGAATGAGTTAGGGCAGGTCAATCGTCTCATTTTCTAGAATATCTTGAACAATTTAGAGGCCCATTTACCCTCCCCAAGGCAGTTCCCACTCGTCCTCCCCGAAAAATAATTCCAATATTGACGACCACGACATCCTCTTCAGGATTCTCTACGTAGTATGGAAGCAATTGATCCGGAAATACAGTACCCAAACTGGGGACTTCGTCGGGGAGTTCGAGCCGGCGGAGGTGAAATTAGCCGGGATCTCCTTCTACTCCGACAATTTCAATACAATCGTTGGCTGCACCGAGTCCGGGGACCTGATAAACTGGAATTCCCAGAATGGAGTCATCACACGAAAGCTGAAGCTGAAGATCCAGGATGACGTCAAGATCTCGACATTCCACATCGTCAACTGCAGAACAAAGAGTGGGAAAAATATCTGCCAGGCCCTGGTGACCTACCCCAGCAAGAGTTCAAGCTCAATTGTCCTCGAGCTCTTCGACGTGGAGAGCGGTGAGTGTGCGTGCTCTAGGTCAATTCCTTCAGTGGCTGGTGGTTGCTACTGCGTGGACACTATTGGAAATTATGGAGATAATCTCGTGGCTCTGGCCCAGGATGTGGATCTCCATATTCTGCAGACGTCTACTGAGCTCACTGGGAGGCTACACAAGATTGGCTTGACTGGGAGAAAGCTCACGTGCATCACAGGTAACTATGTCTCGCTGATTCTGGAGATTTGTAGCTCAGGAAGTTGATTTTGGAGGGATTGATGGTTATTTTGGGCAAAATGAAACAGCAGAAAAGATTATTACTTCGCAATATTCATGGAATTTCTCAGTCTTTGTGGGGGGAGGGCCAAATGGCCCCTTCTCCACTTGCTCTAACCTCTTTGATCCTTGAGACCACTTGATCCTCAAGTCTAAAGGATTTTTTGAGCTATTTCAACCTAAGGACATCTGAAGTTTGAGCTCAAATGTCATTGGGAGTCGTCTGGTACTCGGAACCCTCCCACCCACAACTCCGAAGGGTACCGGAGGGTCTCAGCCTCAAGCCCTCAAGTTCGAAGGCCACTCAGAATTGTCTGAGATTGAAAACTCTTTGATCTCCAGCTTGAAACATTCATGGTTAGATTCCCCAGAATTTGCCAGAAACCCTGCTCATTGTAACCAGTCACGGGGTTACTAATTGCGGCCGAAAGACGGCATGAACAGTCATGATCCTGAGGTGAAAAGAAAGGTCATTAAATCTACAATGTCGGAAATTAGGCTTCCAATGTGTATTGTTCACCTGGGAACTATCATTTGTGTTTGTTTGGCGAGTGAAACGCGGCCGCCATTTTGGAGAACTTTGGCGTGGGTTGGGGGAAAATAGATGTAGGTTATATTTATGTTTTTATATTCTAATCCTCGTTTTTCTCTCCTAAGACCTAGTTGCCGACATATTAGATATTAAGACCTCTGACCTGACTCCAACATCATAATTATTCGACCCGGTTTTCGACCGCAGTTAGTAACCCCGTAAAACGTCGCAGTGACCGGGGATTCTGGGGAATTCAGTGGAATCTGGGGATAAAAATTAACAAAATGGGGTTGATAAGGCCTGAAGGCTTCGGTGATCCTTAGGATCACTTGATTCTCATCTTCAGTGTCCCTCAAGGGTCATTTGACCTCCCCACTTGCTCCAACTTCCACCAACTGAAAACCAATCCAACCAAAGTCTCTCAAATCCTATTAAAAATTAGTATATTTTTCACCCAGGGTGGGAAGGCGGACAAGTCGTCCTCACGCGTAAAATTACGACCCGAGCCGAAGGCGAGGGTTGTCAGCACCTAGGGGATGCTTGTCTAGTTCTCCTCCCGAGAGTTAAATACGTTTTTTCTGCTAAACTGGACGAAAGCGAGTGTTTCCAACCGAGCAAAGTGAGGTTAGAATGCTCACTTCTGGGTCAAACGTGGAGAAAAATCCCTTTTCTGTCGTTTCATTTTGCTCTACTCCCCTTCCTCGAAGTGGCTCTAGACCTAGACCTCATGCACTCAATTCCCACAGGTCACCCCGAGGAGGAGTGCGTAGCAGTGGGTGACTCGAGTGGTCGTGTCCTAGTCTACAAAAATCTCTTCCACACACGTCCAATAACCGGCACCTACCACTGGCACACCCTCCCGGTAACTGAAATCGCCTTCAGCAAGTCCGGCGGCCACATGTACACCGGCGGCAGCGAGTGTGTTCTCGTTAAATGGACCCTGGCCAATCCCCTCCACAAGTCCTTCCTCCCCCGTCTTCCAGCACCCATAAAACACTTGACAATAGCACCCGAGAACATTTACGTTGCGGTATCGACGCTTGACAATGGAATTGTCGTTGTCAATCCCCAGAAGAAGCTCACCTCCTGCATTCAGAATTTCACCTGGGGCGTGACAGCCTCCACCAAGGACCTCTTCCCCGCTGGTCTCACGCTCGATCCCAGGACCGGAAGTCTTGTCCTCAACAGCCGGACTGGACACGTTCAGTTCTTCGACATTCATCGGAAATCCCTCCTCTACAATATCAATATAACAGCTCAAAATTTTCTCACTCAGGAGAGATCAGCTGTTATCATCAACACGGAAGTCACCAGAATTGCTATTAATCAAGATGGCGGCTGGATGGCGACAGTTGAGGAGCGCGATGATCGAGTCTCGACACCTGAGGTTAGGCTCAAGTTCTGGAAGTTTGAGTCGGAGCGTCAGAACTTCATTCTCAATACATCCATTGAACTTCCTCATGATCTGGGAGTTAATGCTCTGGCTTTTCGGCCCAATGCCAGTCTTGATGGCGAGAGAATGGCCGCGGTAACCACGGGAAAGGATAGAAAGGTTAAGATGTGGAGTCTTGTCGAGGGGAATTCACTTTTTAAGAAGGGCAAACACTGGATTTGCTCGGGGGTGGAGAGCTACAGGGATCATCTGGCAACTGATGCTGGATTTTCGGTGGATGGATCACTTATGGGGGTTGGATTTGGCTCGAGTCTTACGATTTGGGGACCCGAGGATATGGCGTTGAAGTGCTCGTTGACCAATAGGCGGTATCCCCAGGTCATCAAGAGGATTGAGTTTGGGAGGAATGAGAGCTGTCATCTGGTGGTGGTGGGCTCGGAGGAGCACATTGGGGTCTGGAATCTTCTCACTCTCAGTCTGACTTGGTCGGTTGGGCTGAAGCTACTGGTGCTTGTGGCTGATCCCTGTGGCAATTCAATGGCCGCTTTCTCGGGGGATAATGAACTTTTTGTGTTCAATCCCCAGGTGTCGACGCCGGTTTATGTCAGGCGGGCCCTCCTCGAGGGGGACTCGGGGGTATTGGGCGCGTGTTTTGTGCCAAATGGGAAGGAGAAGAGGGGAAAGGGATTCTGCGACTGGCAGAGGAAGAGTCAGCTGTTTTTTATTGATGACAATCAGGAACTACTGGCGCTGGAGGACGAGAGGGAGGCAGGAGTGCTTGTGGAGAGCTTGGGAGGCGGTGTCAACTGGCCCAGCACACCTTTTGGACAGCTCATTGCTGAGGAGACGAGCTCTGGCCTCGACCGGGGGAGCTTTGTTCATGATCAGCTGGGAGGGGGAAAGGGCGTCGTTGAAGAGGTGAGTCATCTGTTCTTTTTCTTTCAATCAATTGCCTGGAAAACACTTTTCTCTCGGCTAGGCCCACGTCGATTGGCCTTGGGGACGCTATCTACCGCTTATTTTATTATCTCCCCCAGTAAATTATCGTTGGGATTTTAGGAAGGAAATTTTATTCCCATTTTCTTATGAATACTCAAGAAGTGAAACAAATTAGGGGCAATGAACACTTGCTGATGACAATAACTAGAGCTGTAGGACAGATACTCGGGGGTAGCTCCTTCTGGTTTCCAATAATTGGGTTTTCGTGGCTCCTCTTCGAGGAACAAAAATCTTAACGACAATTTTACCATCGCCCTTGGATTCCAGGGTTTTATGGGGAGAAATTAATTAATTGCAGAGCAAGGGAATGTTATTCAGACTCTTCTGCCGCTGGATATGGTGGAATTGATGGGAAATAGTCAAATAGCGAGGTCAGTTTCAGGAAAATTCACTTGGCAATTGACAGTTCAGGGAGTAAATATGTCAGAAAAATCAGTGAAACAATTGTTTTATGAGACATACTCCACAATTCTTCAACAATGAAATCAACTCACTATCGCAGATGACAATGCAACAGTAAGAATTTTCACCATAACCTCAAAATTAAGAATAGAATTAATAAAATATTCACAAAAAAAAATCATTTATTGAATTGAATGCCAAGTTGTCGAAGTTATCGATTGTTTATCCCAATAATACATTGGTAGTCTAGTTAGCGTGCTACTCGTACTAATGTTCCTAGTCTCGATAATATCCTGACAATTGGTAATCCCTGTGAGTTTAAGTAGTTCTTTGGTGGATCGCTGGAATGATAACTCGTGTCCTCCAGTCTATTTCTTATTGGTCAGTGTTTTCTCGAGAGACGATAATTTCTGCATCGACGGACGAGATCAAATTTTCGGTAGCGCAGGCAGTGCCACTGGGGGATCTGTCTCATGTTCTCCATTGCCTAAAATTAACGTCAAATTCATTAGATTAAATTAATAAAATAATTGTTTGAAAGTGTCTCTGAAGAGACAAAGTCAAAAGCTCAATTCGAACATCAGTTTTTAGTTGATATCTCAAAATCTAGGGGGTTTATCAAAAATTTAGTAGAGACCTTTTTTGTAGCTCTCATTCTGCTCTTCAAAAAATGATT
>JAPYZM010003370.1:0-11380 GCA_030522845.1 Psyttalia concolor
GGGAGTAAATTCCCCCACCCCTTAAATTTCTAGGTTAATATTTCAGTCTATCGGGAAGTTCGTTACGAGGCTCGTCAAGGGCCGAATAAAAGAAAAAAAGTCGCGTTACGAATTGTGTTGAGAATTAATCGGGAAGATAGCAGTTCAACGCAACAACAATGGGAGCGAGCGTAACGAGCGACCAATAACCCCGTCCAATTTTTTTTGGTTTTTTTTTTCGCCGATTTGAATTTGAATTTCACTTTACACACGAAAAATCATTTACTCAGGTCCTGCAGATAAGATTCAATATGTTTAAGCAATATATACGAGTTTTCGTTGAACGACTTGATGCATTTATAGTATCATGAGGATAGAGAATATAACATAGAAGGTGTTATAACGGTAATACTATAAATCCTGCTCACCTGTCGTTAAAGCCCATTGCATAAAATTCCAGATCCAGAATGAACTGTTCTAGGACGAACAAAAAAGTCGAGGAGAAAAGGAAAAATAAGTGAAATTATTCCAAGTTTCAGGAAGTTAAACGACATTCTACCTGGCATCAAGTTTAATTTATATAATTTATAAAAAATCTTGAGAGGGCATTGTAATTCTGTAACTGACTGCACGTTGCATTTTTCACAGGGTCTCTTGTTACAACTTCCTGCTCACTTGATAGCCGCTCTTTCAGTGATTTTTTTTCGCGATGTTCTTTCTAAGTGACTAACGACAATTTTTCCGTTTCGCTCGGAAGTGAAAAAAAAAACTCGGGAAAAAAATCGCATTTTCCCAGACAATGAAGACATTTAACGCATGACAACTTATGCAAAGATCTGTCGAAGAAGGTGGAGAGAAATCGAGGATATGATTTCCGGTTCTTGAGAGAAATCTCCAGTCATCAAACGTAATGGAAAAACTTCAAAAAATTAATAGTCACTTAGTGAAATAAAAATTAATGTGAAAGTTCGAAGATTTTCCTGCTGTGGCTGATGGTTTTATTCATTCCTACGGTCGTGGGATTATTTTTTATTTCAATGAAAAATCAATGTCACACGACGTGAAAAGCACAATAAAAATGTGTTGAATCATCTGTAACGAAGATCAATCATTCGAGGGAAACGGATACACAACTTTCAATAGAGGAAGTTATTTTTTTCCTCAATAGAAATGAAAGGGGCATAAATGAATGGTGAAGAGTTTCATTAGCATTTTAACATGGGCCATAATTGGCCGATGTGTGACCCACGGGACGCGGACAATCAATGAAAACTGTATATTTCAGTTGAATTATTCTCTGACAAGCAATAAACTTTGTTTTTAAATGTCGTAAATATAGTTTTAATGGTTCAATTAATTACAAATTCTGCATTTCAATAAAGAATTCTCCTTTTCCTCAATCACCAAATGTAATAGAAGAACCAAAAAATAAACGATCATTTATTGAAATAGAAAATCAAAGTGAAAGTTCGGGACTTCTTCACTATCAAATGATTAAATTAATTTCTACAGTCGTGGGATTATTTTTATTCTTATGAAAAATGTGTGTAAGAAATCGTGAAAAGCCCAACGAAAAAGGGTTGAATCGTCGGTAACGGTGATCGATCATTCGAGGGCAACAAATAAGCAGCCCTGACTCGAATTGAGGAAGTTAATGTTTTTCTCAATGAAAATAAGAGAGGCGTGGATGAATCGAGAGGAGTTTTATTAGCATTTTAACATGGGTCATAACTGGCCGTGCACCTGACCCGGCGCACAGGTTCCATCCAAAGAAGAAAGCCAGTTCTCTCGTGGTTTAAAGAGACGTACAGTCAACTGTGTGTCAGGGGGCCAACGTAACGGTTCGGAGAGTCCCCCTCACCTGGACTATCCTCTTTTGCCTCAATCGATCTTCATCCGCTTCAATCAACTCTTCAACATTACATTTGTGAGGGCTTGGACAGCGACAGATTATTATGGTGATGACAATGTTTTCGTATACACTGTTAGAAATTTCTTGAAAAGTCAACCAATAACTTCATCTGATGTTTCTTTTTTGTGAATTTCAATTCGAATTAATATTGAATTATTCAGATAATCTCATATTCACTTTGAAAATTCAGGACAATTGGATTTTTTTAATGACATCTAGAAGTTGTAAGCTCATTGTCTACATGAGTTAATTAATTAAAATTAATGGAAATTAGTTACAAATTCGAGAAAATGATTGTCAAAATCCTCACAATGGTCCACGATTTTCATGGACATATGCCTCTAAAAATGATAGTTTTCTTAAATATTTAAAAATTCAACTAATTTTGCAGTAACAAAATATGTGAAAAATTCTTGAAAATTAAGAGTTACTCAAAAATGCTAGATTTTTTTTCATATTTCAGAAATAATTTTCTCACAATGCATGTTAGGTATTTCGCTTCAAAGATATAATTTGTCTTGACTTGCTTTTTTTAGACTCAAATTCTATTTATTCGATTTTTATTTAAGCTCATAAGTCTTAATTTTATTTTGTACGTCTGAAACAGCAGTTTTTTTGCGTAATATCAAAGAATTGAGTTCAACCATCGTAGAATGTTAGAGATTAAAAAAGTATATATATATATTATCGAATATTTCATTGTATCAGGCTGTCCAATCACAAATTATAATTGTGATCATTTTAAATTTTATCCATCAATCTCTATTCCAATCTTCATAATCGATCGATCTTTAATTTTAAATTCAATTCGACGACACTGAAACCGTGAGGATGAGAAAAATTAGTGATTGCTAGAGGCAATCATAACGCTTTGGAATTGTGTCATGGGGATCAACAATCAACGAGTCATTCAACGAAATTTACGTGAGTAATATCTTAGATTCTTAAGATGAAACTGAGAGATAAAAAAATTCCCATTACGATCTTTGTCAATTGACAATTTACCTTCCAATTGAATATTTACAATTTGACGATGAATGCAATTCTACATTAATTATATTTTTGTAATATTACCCGAATTAATTATGAATGCCAATCTCTAAGGTGTTCTCGGATTTTTTTAGGTCTTTCATTTCTTTCGATGTCTAAGATCTTTTTTAATCGATTCAGGCCAGAGTTACTATTCTCATCACGCGCGGATTGATAAAACCCACAAGTATTCGACGTTTTCCACTGGCGCTAGGATAACTAAAACATTTTATCTTCCCATTGTTATCCTATTAAGGAGTGACAGATAATCGTGATTGAGGCCGCGATTTCCTTCTCTACTTAAAGTCATCGATGTTCCGTACGTGCACAGTATCAACTAATCAATTTGATTATCCATGTATAACTTATTATTTTCATACATATTTTCCCGTGCCAGCATAATTAGAGAATATTTGAAGCTGTTCGGGAAGTAACGCCACATATTAAAGACATTTTGGATTACTTTCGCTAAATTACCCGGAAGCAAAAGAATTTTACACGAAATAGAATTAGCTTTAACGATGTTTCAAGAAATGTATTTTTTGTATATAAATGACTGACAAAAAATAAGGAAAATAAAAGTGAAGTAATTACGATTATTCCCCTCTCCCCCTCCCCAGCAGAATTGTCACCCAATAAATATGCTGCATTTGACGTTTTCCGGTAGAGTGGGGGTAAGATTATATCGATAATTGTTCGGTATTCATAATTAGTTGCATGGCAACCAGAATTGCCGATAAACAAGAGATAACTCGAGTAAAGCCGGGGGTAATGTAATCGAATTGACGTGTACGGAACTCAAAATAAATAAATCGATATGTATCCCGTAAAAAAAGTAAAATACTTTATTTCTATTGGGTGGTAATTCAGCTGGGGGGAAATAATTCAGCCGAATGTCATTCGTGCTCCAAAATTATCAGAAATTTTCGTCGGTTTTCCTGCAGATCAAGAAGTCAGAAAAATAAATCTTGAAACTATTCTGGTAGACGTCAACAACAGAAAAATTTGGACGCTAAATGAATGAAAATAAATAAATAGTGCTTGAAATATAAAAAAACTAACGATATAAATTAATTATCTACATATATTTTTTTTGGCTCTAGGCAGTCGCAAAAATCTGAAAAAAATTGAGCGAAATTGTTCAAAAAGTAGAAAACATTCAAGTTGCCTTATTTGGCATGAAACCCCTCATATTAAAAATGTACATAGCTCATAAATTTCAATGTGCGAACGAGCCGTGCGTGTATAGTATCAAATAATTAAATCGATTATCCACCTATAACATATATTACAATATCCACATTTTCTACTATACGAAATTGGATTTTTACATGTGGAATATGTTCATCCCTCACAAGTTTCTCAATTTCTATATAGTCGACTTATTGTTCTCATTCCTCTATATTATATCTCCCAGAAAGCACCTGATGCATTTGTATCTCCACAATAGTTCACGATTCTCGTCTGAAATCGTGACTCTCTACACGAAGATCTTTCTCTTTTTGTTCTAACCCAACCACTTCTCTCGTCCCACTTTTGCACCTTATCCCACAGACATGCGGTCCACATGTAGAATAAACTAGTGTTGTTTAATTCTCATTTAGCGGTACGAAAGTTAAATTTCATGGCACTTTATCGGTGTTTAATGCGAAAAAGTATTCAATTTGTTGATACAATGATTTCTCGATGAGTATACCGAGTAAATGATGCGATTACGACACATGTGAGCAGTTCCAGTTTCTTCTCAATCAATGCTCATGTCTCGTCTGTGATTATTTTTCTTTTTCAACTACACACTCAGCGCTTCCTCTCGAAATCTCGTATTTACTCTCATCACGTCACATTCGTTCTACAAAGTTCACACTCATACTTGTGTAATGCTTGGACGTGCAATCAGTCATTCATCAAAACGATTTATAATTGTGTCTTTGGATTGTTGACTAATGGCGAGATGAAAAAAAATTATCTTGAAGTTCTGGTGAAATCCTCCAGGATGTTCAGAAGGAAAGCTGGATAGCTTCGATTATTATTCAATTATCCCGAATATTTCGCAAATGAAAAAAAAATCATCTTCCCCATTCCAAAAATGTAAGTAACAACATATTTTGGTAAATGGCCGTTCTAGAATTCATTCAAATTTCACATTCAGTTGTTTAGAAGCCAAATTTGTAATTTGCTTTAAATTCAAGTAAAATCTCTTTTCGAAATCATCAATTCAATGATATTTTGCAAATTCCAAAAATCTGGTAATTTAATATAGGGTACCAATATTTTTGTAAAACAGAAATTTAACATTTAAACGAATTAATTCAATCCATTTTCTCCATAGCTTCACAATAACTAAATTACAAACAAAAAGAACGTCAATTTTACTAACAAAATTTAACAAAAAAAGTTAAATTAAAAAATTTTGCTTTGAAACTTTGGGAGTGAGTTTCGCATGCTTTTTGCTATCATTTAGTTTTGAGGCGTAAATAATTACAATTTTTGTGACGTGACTTCCCAACCACTGTTTCCGCATCCAATAACATTTAAATCTGATAGCAATAATCATAATAAAATTCAGTGGCAAATAAAAATTTCTCACAAAACATAAAAGTCATTATTGAGCCTTCAATTCCTTCTTCGATTTTCGTTATTTTCAAAAATGATTTATCAGAAAGAAATAAATCAAAACCAACTATTGTTTTGGACTTGTAAGTTTCTCATCCTCAAATAAACTGACTACAGAGAATGCGTTATTTTTGCAAGTGTCTAGATGTCTTCTCTCCCATTCGCAAAAGATATCAAGTCAAACAACCGCTAATTTCTGTCTTTCCGGATGATAGTCTTTCCCATTCCATGTTTTTCCCTTCGTTGTCGCGGAGACACCGCCCGTCCCTTTCCTCCGTTTCCGCGTTTCTTCCCACGGACTCTGCTTCTATTTTCATCCACTGTTAATAGTCATCCAAGGATTACACCGCGGACACGAGTAATGATTCACGTAATCCGAGTACTTTCGTCACTAGATTCAATTTAGTTTCCTGTGGGATACGACATATCTATGCGAAGATGAGGGTAACGAAGAACCTGTGGATTGTAGAGGTCCAGGGATTGAAAACGGTTCTCGGTCACGCGCTCTCGCTCCGTTATCGTTGAGCGCATAATAAAACCCAAACATATATGTATATGTAACTGGAAAAAGAGAACAAGGGGAGAGAAAGGGGGCGAGGGAACACGTTGGACCGAAGGAGAAACTCGAGACGCCCGGATCGGAATTCGCAAGTACACGCTGACTGCAACACAGGACTCGGAGCATTGAAACGGGACACTCGAGGGATAACGAAAAATGAGGAAAAGAAATACATTCACCGACGACTGCTACATCCACACTCCAACATTAAATGCCTTGGCTTAATTTTTTTTTCCTTGCAATGATGACGTCAATCGAATCGAAAACAAATTTCTGGTAACACGTGTTTTGCGCGGCGAAATCCCGCGAAAATGAATAAAAATGAAGACATTTGTTCCTGTGTCGATGACATGTTGATCGATTGACAATTCATACTTGCACTGTTAGAAAATTAGTTCTATACTTCTAAGAAAGAGATCTCGTCATTTCTAATGAGTAGTTTCCATGGGTTTTGCTACTGAGAATTGTTGAACACATGAAAGTGACACCCAATTTTGCAATGAATCTGAGAATTCGAAATGTCATCGAAATTTTCGGGATAAACTAACGCACAAAATCAAATTATCCTGCATTTCTAATTTTAATGCTAATTGCATGAACGATTTCCTCGTGAATTTAATTCAAATTCATTTGGCATCAGTCGAAATGTCCCCCTTCGTAGCCATTTTGATAATTTCTAAATTATCGCATGGTAACCGGAATTATCGATAAACAAAGATTAACCCGATACATCATTCATTCAAGTTCGCGTATTTCAAGTTTCTCCTATATGAAACAACGAGTCTTTCGAAAAATTTGTGACAGTTTTGAAATACCCAGGGGATTACGATTATTACTGATTTCAGGGTTACCAGTTCATTAAAAACTCAATTTCATCAGACATTTAATTTGCGAAGGGAGTTGAAGAATTTATTATTTTATTGAATTTTAGAATAAGAAATCTAAGAGTAATTTGATCTCAGACGTGAATATGAATTAATAATATGATGAATTCCCTTAGTTGGACACTTTATTAAATTTAACTAAATTAAATGAATTGAAAAAAATGAATGAATTCTGTGAAGTTAACTAAGTTACCAATTTGGATGATATTTTGAATATTGTCAAGATAATTGATTGACAATTTCATGGTACGACAAAGTGATTGTATTGCTGATCAATCCCATCAAAATAAAAAAAAGGAAAGGATTCCATGAGCATTTTCTTTCATTTAACACTTGAAAGCTCTAATGATAACAAATAACCCATGCATAATGATCTCATCGGGAATGGAATTGGTCAGAGTCACGGTAGATCACTTGAGAAAAGGAATGTAGAGTTGGATTGATAAATCTCAATAGTTATTTCAATGCAGTTTCACTCTGTTATAGCGTGAAAACACGATCGTTTCAAGTGCCTACTACCCCACATATGCCAGTCATTCCGGAGAACGCAGATTGCAGTATTAAATTGAGAGAAGTTTCCCCATTCCAGACATAAAATGCACACATAAATATAAACACCACATGGAACTATCATCGCGCATGTATGCCACTGTGTGTACGGAAACTACGGTTCACGGTACTTTGATTTCATACACCCCGACTCTCATTTTATCTCCATAAGCGCCGGACGTTGTACACGAGATGAATGGGAGGCAATGTTCGAGATAACATCGAAATTACTGGGGCAATTGTATTACTTTGACAATAAATTGTGGAGTATTCGAAAAATCTGAATTGATGGCAAACATCGGATAATGATACGCAAATTGATTTCATCACTCTCTATGGGATAGAGAGAGTGTGAGAGAGAGAGAGATGAAACAATTACAAATTCTACCGAAGACTCCAATCGAATTATAAATTTTTGAAAGTACAACTGCACGAAATTTTCCATTCATAAAAAATCCTGAATATATTTCCTTGAATTGTCCTGATGAATTGAATTGTCCTGATCTTCCTTTATTTTAGACAACAATTCAACTTAGAATTTCAAGTTTTCCTCAATTCTTTTATTTCAATAAAAATATCATTGCAATAATATTTTACCAAAAAATGTATTGGAGTAATATTTTGAGAAGCAAAATTGAAGTCGTTTTTTTGACGAAAACATAAATTTTCAGAATGGAATCCCACTTAATATTTAATTTGTACGGATTGCTATTGATTAGAATAATTTACCAAAAATTTGACAGTTCCACTTAATGATCTATCAATTTCTGAATTTTCAATCTTGTAATTCTTCTAGAGGAAAGATCTGATTTCCAGAAATCTTCATTCCCACGATTTTAGGATGCACAATAAATTTTGAAAGTTCGTATATTTTTAGAAGAACAGAGATCTATCAATTTTTCATGCACTAATGAGGCTGGTATTCTCGGTCCATTCTTTACATTTTTCCAAATATCGATTCCTTAGAAATGTCCAAATACAGTCTCATTCATATTTTCTCTTCGCCAATCTAATATTCCCCTTCGAAAAATAAAATAAACTATCTCTCATTGAAAAAATGAAATTTCATTGTCAGTTTATTATTAAGTTTTAGGAGATGGACACTGAATTCGACGTGGGGCTATAAAGACATAAAATTTACAGTTTCATTGAAAATTGAGTGAAATTATAAAATTTCCAAGCAGTATAAATACTAAATTTTTTTAATACTCAAATTTCTAATGGAGTATGAATATTCATTACTAAATTACCCTAAATTTTCAGTGACATCGGAAGGATATGATTTTTTCCCTGAAATCATATTCAACTAACGCGTCTGGATTTCAATGAAGTCTCAAAGGTGAATGAATTTGCAATTTCCCGTCTTCATCGATTTTTCAACAGATATTTTGTCAATGACGAAACTCCTTGAAATTCCAGTGAAAATTGAATGTGATAAAAATTTGCCGGCAAGTATACCGGAAATTTGAGGTAAAAATGTTTAACAGTTCATCGGGTATGAAACTTTGTGCATGAGCATTGATTGCTCTGAAAAACTCGTACCGTTGATTATTCCTGGGCGTTTCTATTTCTTGTGGCATTGTCCTCCGGGCGTGCACAGATACATTACATTCGGTGACGCGCCAGTAGTGAAAGGAGCATGAATAATAAACCCGTGAAATTCAAGATAAATAGATAGCAGTATACCACGAGACTTTCCAGCACTGAACTAAAATTACTTGAACTTGCGATACATCACGATTGGTTCGTTCCGTATACCACTTTGCACGAAACTCTCCACCTGATTATTCAGTAGTCCCCTGTGACCTACTGCCTCCAGCAGTTGAATAGTGTCTGCCCCGAGGCAACGGCCACTGCACCATCGCAGAAATCTCCAGACAATAATTTCTTTTCCCGCGTGCATACGTGTGTTATTTTTTATTTATTTTTTTTTTCGCTTCTCTTTCTAACAAATATTCCCACTTTATTCTCGCAATGTGACATTCAGTGGGCAATAAATCTCTCTCACCCTAACGTTTCATTCTCTTCCGCTTTTACTTTGTCGAATGCCGACAATCCGTTATCCACCAATGACAAAGAGGAGGATTATATTCACCTGTGTTATTTTTGATCCGGAGGAAATTATCCGGAATACACTGTTAAAAATGTTTATTGCATTAATTGTTCATTGCAATTTCAAGGAATTTATCCACTGGAAATTTAACATTCCATCGAAAAATCAATGAGAAGTGGGGATTTCAGATTCACTGCGCCCTCAAAATGAATAGAAATCCAGAAAATTTAGTTGAACATATTTTAATAATTCCAGTAAATAAAAATCATGAAAGTTCTGATTTATAGAAAATTCTGTGGAATGCCGCAGTAAATATTGATACTACATTAGGAATTTGAGTGCACTGAGGAATTCTCTGATCTATACTTCGAAAGAGTCTGGAATTTTACGGAGTTTTCCGTAAAATCTGTAAATTAAGTGGGGTTTAGTACCACTGTTTTTTAACATGGTAAATGGAGTTTTAAAAAATCAAATCTATCTGACATTCAGATGGAACACAATTTTTACCCATTGAATTCCACAGTAAACGGATGGGTAGAGAAGAAAATATTCTGTTAACCTGACACTTCGAGAATATATTCTTTCTATGATTCCTCATACCATATCCTCATTACCATAGAGTCTTAGTTACAAAATCACGAAAAAAGTAATCGATGATACTAGAAAAATTGAAATGCTTGGCAAATAAAATCGAAAAAATTTCACATTTTCGAAATCCTTCACTGCTCTCGAAATTTCTCTGGTTGTTGTGATGAATCATGAAGCAATGGTGATGATGTGTATTAGGAACTGCTAAATCAGATGTTATGAATCTCTTATTACGATTTTTATTGCCAGACTCTTTTATCGAGACGAATCTACGTAACTTCTTTAGCTAAATATCACGGGTATTAGATAACTTTTATTATGCATTACTGATTACGAATCCATTTTATTATGAAATCTACAGTGTTCAGCTCCCGAATTAACGTGGTTACTTCATTTGTCATAATTTGAAGAATACTCAAGTTTAAGTCTTGCATTTTTACTTGAGATTTATAAGAGAAAAAATCGTAGGAAGAAATTGATCCATTGTTCGACGATTTCTTCCCATTCAAAATCGTAACGATCAGTTTATCATTCTCTGCACCATCCATTGCGCTTCTAAAACAAGAAACATACTCTCTATGCAAGCTCCGATAAATATTTCTACGAAAATCATCCACACAAAATATCTCCGCTGCTTTCTTTCGAAATCGTTCATCAAGCTAACCAGATTTTAAATACATGTGAGGATTTCATTTACTGACTTCAGTTATAGAAAAGAAAATTCAATATGAAAGTCGATTCCATCTTCGATTCCGTCTTCGTTAATCTCGAAAAATATTCAGATACAATGTGAGAAATCTTGGAAAATCCACACTTGACTAGCCTATATAAATTCTATCATCCAATAATTTCCTCATTCGTAACGAGGAAATTCTCCATTCCCATATTGGAAGTGTGAGGAACTTATGAGAAACCGAAATAGATCAATTAATTTCACCATTTTCTATTGTATTCCAAAAATTTCTGATTTCGCCCTTATGTTTACACCGTCGTTATAACACCCTCTGATTATATCCCTTGAGATGTGATCATTATAATTATTTTCTTATGTTTCTCCCTCCTTTTTTTTTAAATTGAAAATGTTACTCTTTATTAATTTGATTGAACTTCAAAATTCAATCCAAAGAATTCCGACTACATCCCTATTATTTTAACCTTCTACCCCTAAATTGCAATTGGCAATTGCCTCTGGCCCAGAACTGGTGAGGCCCCGT
>JAPYZM010003371.1:0-11376 GCA_030522845.1 Psyttalia concolor
GGAAATGACAGAGCTGGAGAAATTCGTGATTTTTTAAGTAAATACTTCTCTCAAGTAAATGAATATTTGGCAAAACTAAATTTTTCTCTCAGTGTAGTCCTTTTACCACTGCACTTCTGAATTATTCACAACCTGATCGATTTTGAGGAAGAATCAAGTTAAATTAGAAGATGAAAACCATTTTCACCCATAAATAATTGAAATATTCTCCATTTGAGTTGATTTTCTTTGTCTGCTCTTTCGGTATTTCCCTCGGCCTACAGTCAATAAAATATTCAATTGGGTAAAATCAGTAATTCTACCCATATTTTAATTTTCAGTGCTGATCCGCTCCAAGACAATTTTACTAATAATTTTCTTTTGAACGTTTACACAAACGTAAACATAAAACTCAGTGAAAAATCAGACAAATTAAAATCGTTTCGTTCACCTAGGGCTCGACTTTTAAGTAAGTAATGATAGTCGAGTAAATATAAAACCTAGAATATGAAGAGAAAAAAATCGGTTTTGTTTTTCCAGCGATAAGTTACGAAAGAATAAGCAATTAATGATGAAAGTTTATAAATGTGCTTTTATAGCAATGTATATCGTTTCGCGGGGGTGGGAGGAGGGGGGAGAAGGGGTTCATCAGGTCGAAGTTACGTAAGGGAGTGGGTGAAAGAGGAGCAGCGAGCGTTGAGAGGATGTATATAGGTTTGAGAATTTTTCTGGCGACATCTTTATCGCTCGCACTCCGCTGCTCCTCCACTCTACCAGCAAACTCGATAACTTTCCACCTTTCCACCCCCTCCTCCCCCACCTCAAGGTTCCAACGCTTTTATGCTGCCATCTTGCTTTTTTCTTTGGATCCCGACGTTCTCCAGCACTCACTGGAGCCTTTACCAATATTGGGAGGATAAAGAGACGGGAGAGAGGGGCAGCCGGTTGACGGCAGTTTCGTCATCCTGGATGGTTAAAATTTTTATGGGTGAAGAAGGGGATTTTCGCCAGCCGGTGTCGTACCAAAACAGTTGTCTCTAATACGGTTGGTTCGTCTGTTCAAAGATTGTTTTTCTGCAGAAAAACAATGACGGAATAAAAACATTTTTACCATTCGCATTGAAAATTGAAACGGTAACGGACAGAGGGGCTAATGCGACGGGTCTTCAAGTGCCAATTGCTTAATAATGAAGTTTCAAAATATATATAATATCCTATTTAGTACTATAGATATATCTATGTTTTCATTTGGAAATTTTCCATTAAACCAAAAAATGTCAAAATTGAAAAAAAAGACGTTTCCTCAAATTTGATGGTTAAAGATTTTTTGGTAATCAGAAGACATACCTATTCATCTAGATTTGTCTTTGAAACTGAATTATTTCACGACTCAGTAGGTAAACTAAGTAAAATCCTCAACAAAATCGAGTCGGACTCAATTAGTTGATTAGCATGATGGATGAGAAATGAGCACCATGGTGCACCTTGTGGGGTTTACACCAGCAGCGTCCCAACGCACACCCTGGGTAATCTTTACTCCTGTTGACGTTTGTTTATACCTTACCGCAGGTTGATTTGTATGCAATCGAATTTATTCAAATGATATAATTTATATACCTTTAGTAGGCAAGGATGGGTGTTGGATTATAGAATTCTTCTCCAGGTACAAAATTCACTCTCCCCAAGCTTTTATGACACGTTCGGATTTAGGACATGGCTATTAGTTTATGGCGGTGCAATATATTTGTAAAGAGGAGACAGCTTCCTATCCTTGGGGACTTTTTCTGGGCGGCTTTTTCCAAAATTACATTTCGTGACCAGAGAAGGTCAAGATTGGAAAAAACCAGGATTCTAGGAGTGAAGGAAAATTATATTGTCATCCTGGACTTAGTGTGTGACCTGGGCCTCACTAGTAAATACCCCTTCTAGTTATAGTTCATAGTGAGCATCCTTAGAGCGAAGTACCTCTTCACTGTGTCGAGACAAAATCAAAATCTTAATAATAATATTCTCTGTTGTTAAAATACAAACAAGTGTTTTCTTTATTTCTATTCCCATGATCCAATAAGGGGGATGTATCCCCTGTGGAGGGGGCATCTGTCCAAACATACTGAATTTCAAATCTTTATGTCTTGATTTGCACAGATTATTAAAAACAACCAATATCCGACACTAGAAATGTCATTTGTCACAATATAAAAGCAAAAAGAAACCAACGATCCATCAGGAAAAATTGTGATATAAATTTTTCTATTGCCGATTTTTTTTCTTAATTTTCATCGTGAAGAAAAAGTGGGCTATTATTGACTATTAACCTATTCCAATATTAACTTTTGACGAAAAATATTGGAAGAATGTCTTCTCTGAAACTTCTCAAAATATCGTTTTCAAGAAACTACCACCCTTTTTTTTTTTGTTACAACAATTTCTCTAATTTCGAAAGCCATTTCTTAGACTTTTGGGATAAATTGTTATTACGTAATATAACATTATAATTATTATGTTGATAATTATAATTATTAACAGATACTGAGAGAAAAAAATATAGTTCTCGCTATCAATTATTCATCTGACCAGAATTTAGAATGAGTTTTCCTATCGAAATTTCGTGTCTTCGGTTATCGGAAATCAATATGGTCGGTAGAATTATGATGAAAAAAAATTCTTAAAAAGGCGACTCATAAGGTAAACTTATAGAAAGAACCCTAAAAGTCCGAGAAATCCTCAGGAAAGTACAGAAGAGAATTGCACCGAAAGCCGAACCCGATATTGAATCAAAATAAATGCCAAAATTTTTTCGCTACAAATTGTCACTAAAAAGTTAGCACTCGACAGAGCGCACAGTCTTTGCGTCACATTCGCCAACAAAGAAATGCACGTGAAATGACGTGGCTGGAATATCTATCAGCACTTTGTTCAAGCGTGTATGCCAGGTGACAAAAGGAATCTGCGGATTTTTTCTGTTTCAAGGAGCAGAATACGAATGCCCGGATAGAGGATGTACATTTATCGCCGGAAGGGTTCGCACAGTTGTCCATGATTCGATAATTTGTCGAAGCTCACAGGTGGACCATGACAATGAGCATTTGGGGATTGTAGTTCACGTTTGGTTGAATCAATTTGTTATTCATGCTGAACGAGTCAGTTGATAGGAATCATCTACTGCCCGCCAATTCGAATTCAGGGGTAATTATTGCTGCGACTGGCCATTGAAACGTATCGCAAAAATGAAGGATTTCTATCATTTGAGACAGATTTTCCGATAATCTGCCGTTAAAGTCAACGATTCTCGTCTATTTTCCTCTTATTTTTCTAATGATCAAGGAAACCTCAATTCATGACTCGTCGACTAATTTTATCAATTTCATAATTTAATTGAGGAACCATGACTTCAAACAACTGGAGAATAATATTGAGATTGACACTGAGAAGAAAAATATGTTTTTTAAAAGAGACTTTTTATTTGTATGAAGAAACTTGTGGCTTGGAAAGTGACAAAAAAATATCGCATTACACTGAAAAAATAAAAGCTTTCTTCGACAAATGTTGCAGATAAATTACTTAGAGCAAAATGTGCTTTCTCTTTATTAAGCGTTGCTTCCTTAAGTTTGAATTAAGTCGAACTGAATCAATTTGTTAAAAAATGGATCCATTTCAAATGCAAAATATTCTCATGTAAAATTTACTAGATTTGGTTCAAAAAGTACTCTTCTTCATCCATCTATTTGTCGGTGAAGTATGAGTTTTCCTTATGAAAGGTTTCTTTTCTTAGAGCAAGATATTAAGTTCTCGTCATTTTTTGAGTCATGAAGTCCTTTGTAAAAGTAAGTGCAAGGACATACTCCTGCGAAAGAAAGTTTTGTTCTCTCAGCGCAATTTCGTAATCTAATCGAGGAGACAGGACTCTAGAGGACGTCTACAGAAATGATATCGCAATGTAATTTATAATGTCAATTTTATATTTGGTATTTGTCAAGTCAATTTCCACAACGGGTGAACGATTTTCTCTATTTTACTCGAGAAATTGTGTGCCATAACAGACCGTCATTTCGTTCAAACATCAGTTGGAGTGGACACTGGCACAATTCACGAGAAACTATCGAAAGGTTTTCTACCTTCTCTTCCAGTTTTACTAGAATAGAAAACCTTTTCCATGGCAAGATACAGCGTCTGGGGATTTTCAATCCTTCGAGTCGCATAACCAGCCAAATGGTAGGATTTGTTTTTGTGTATTTACGGTGTGAGAATTCGGGTCGAACAATAAAACTCCGGAAAAGTTCGATTATTTAGATAACAAAAAGAATGAATATATTAATTTAGTGCAATAACGAGTTTTCATTGAGCTTCAAGAATTCTTAACACTATTTTGGATTGTTTAAATGACTACTTTTAAATCCATACGCACAAGATTAAAAAAACACTTTTTAGGTCGCAATTTTCACAATTTTCCGCTGAAATTTTGAGTAATTTCCTCCCTGACAATTGAGGATTTTAAGGAACATTCAATAAAACCCATAAACTATGGTATAATCATCCCAAAAAAGTTACAAGAATTGGAAAAATCTAAGTAAATAATGTTTTTTTTTTACATAAAATGTGTCTTGATTCTGAATATTAATATTTTCATCAAAAACTCAATTAAATGGAGGGCTTCTCAATTACTTATTTTTCTCATTGTGCAAACAAAATTACTTGGTAATTTATTCATCCTAAATTTTAGAAAATTTTCAATAGGTTTCTAAAAAAACAAAAATCGACTATTATTCGTTGAGTAAGTCCATTCGAACCATAACATTTTCAATTCTGCCATTGCAGCGTAAAAAAAATTCCAATCGGATTCTCCCCCACTCCTTTTGTCCCCAAGCACTCGGCTTTTATTTATATTTGAATATAAATTTATCCAACCACTATTTTCCGGCATCCCCCGAAAACAATTCCCATCGCTCAACTTTTCAAACTCCATTTACCCCGTTGAAAGCGGCGTTGTCCATCGTTTTACTCCCTTCCTTGAAGCGAGAATTCATTTCTAGAGGTTTGAGTGAGGGTCCGGGGGGATGGAAAGTGAATAAAAGTTTGCACTTCGATAGGGCCACTGGAAACGTATAGCCAAGCCCTGATCTTGCATACATAAAAAAAACTAGCCCTTTTTTTCACCTCTTTTACTCCAGAATGGGTTCACTCGAAAAACGCTGGAGGCACTTCTCTGACATCTCGTTAATCCAATATAACAGATGAAGGGGGAGAGAGCACATCAAATGAAAGTAATGGAATACATTTCCTTTAATGAAGAGGAAGCCGTGTGTAATTCACTTTCTTCCGTTCGAAGACGTCTCGAGAGCCTTTTCCTTCCCCTTTCTTCGGGAGATTATTTAGATTTTGCTTTTTTTTTTATTCGGTATTCCATGGATACGGGGAGATGCTCGCTCGAGGGGAGTGAGTCGGGCATTTGTAGGACATTAAGCATCATGACAGGCGCGCGTCCAGCCCCAGGCATTTTGGGATTAAACGACAACTGTCGGGAGAACGAAATTTTCTTCTACTGAATACACAGTCAGCAGAACGGGCGTGGCAGATGTCTACAGAATATTGAGGTTTTCATCATTGATCGGCGTTTTTCCAAGATTTTTTCGATGGAAATTATTTTGAAAACTCATAGTATAGAAGAGGTTGTGAAGGCAAAACATAAGCAGTCTTGAGAACTCATAAGATGTCGTAAAACCTGATGAGGTCTTATAGAAGGCCATAGGACCTCTTGAACCGTCATCAAAATAGGTCTTCTTGAAATAGACCCTTTGAAAGCTGTCAAGCAACGTTCTGTGAGGATCTTATAGACACTTATGCCTATCCCTGTGGAGGCCTACTAGCCCTTATAGGCCTTGTAGAGGCCTTGTAGAGGCCTCATGAGCCCTTATAGATGTCTTAGAAGTATTTAGAGAGGTCTGAATTTATTATCACTGACGGTTAAAATCATTTTAATAAAATAATCAATGTGGTTGAAATGAATCTGTCAAGAATTCAACATTACCTGCAACTGAATTTTCAATAAGTTGAAAAATTAACAATTTTTGCTTCAATTCTCACAAAAGTTTTTAATTTTCATTGTGATGATCTGATAATTATCACTTCATTGAATATTCCAAAATTTAACCGATTCTCCAAACTCAAAATACGTCGACATTTCATATGAATGAGCGAAAAGAAAAACAATCCGGGTAGAATTAATTGTTTCTTATGGTGAATGAAAATGACTGGTAATAAAATAGTATTTATTCCCAAGCCATTCATCTTGCCAACCCGAGTGGAAGTAACGATCAAGAACTTGACATGAAACGTTGATCAATGGTTTCTGAGAGAGTGCCCCGTAGAAATTACGGAAAAGTGAATGAGCGTGGGTTACCAACAATGTCCGGATTTTTCAATCCCTCTCTTCCCCAGTGGCTCTTGAAAACTGGGGCATTTCCATTTCTTTATTCACTCGGCTAGATCAACACTGGTCATTCGTCTTTTTCGCAGCAGCTCGAGTTGCCGCTATATATCAAGGCCTTCCGATTTTCCGGATGCGTCATCTTCAGCTCTGTGATGGTGTTTGAGAGTCAACAACGCCTAAGCCTTGTCAATGGAATCAGACGGAGGACATTCGGTGGATAGCGACGGGAGGGCGGAGGGGCTGATTCGATTGACGGAGAAATCTTTATTTAACGAAGTGTGAGAATTATTTAGGAGGTTAAATCTAACTCGGGATGGATAATTCTGAAGTGAGGATATCTCTGAATTTATCCAATAATCAGTTGTATATTCATTTTCAGCAGATTATAGACTCCAAATCTAAAGTTCTTACTAGATTCTACATTTCCAATCCCAACAAATCCGCAAATTTTTGCCCCTATTTTTTCAATTTGCCATTAAAAAAAAATTGTAGAAATTCCAATCTTAAAACGGAAATTGCGCTAAGTCCATGATTCCCACATACACAAATTCTTCATTGGACCCTGGTCACCAAGACAAAAGCCACAGCTTCAAATTCTCCATAAATTTCCTCTTTACAGTTGAGACAAGAGAATTTTCCCCTCGAGTTCAAAATATCCCTCTCCACTAAGCGCTGAAATACGAAATTTCCTCATAAAAAATTCCATAAGATGTTTTACTTTATCTCACGCCTGCACGAGGGGTTCGGATAACTCGATGTGACGCCTCGAGTCATCCATAGCCTCGTGCAATTACACCCCCAAATCCTTTCTCTCTCTCTTACTCGTTTCATTTCAAAAACACCCCTAGTAAAACGCCTCCCGTTAACCATCAAAGCCCCCTTTGGACAAAATTCATATTTAACTGACGCATTGAATATTTCCCTCATTTCCTTGCAACCGTGCTATAAATAAAGCACGATAATTCACATCGAAAATCAAGCCCCTCCCTCTCCAATCTCGTTCATTCCATTTCACCCGAGGCGATTTAAAATCCAGAGCGAATTGACTTCCGCTGAAAATTCCTATCATTTTATCCGATAATAGATGGCACTGAATTCCATCCGAAAAGCTCAACGAGCATGCCGCTCCCCGACATTAATTAAAAGCGGTGGAAAGAGGGATTAATGATTAGTTTTTAAAAGTGAGAAATAAGTAATGAGACGGTGGTCTTGTTTATTGTTCTACAGTTGATAGGTGAAGTGCAAGAGCGGCCTTGAGTAATGGACGCTTGTCGTGAGTGCGGGCAATTAATGTCGAGTTTCGTCGGTACGTCGTCGTGAAGGAAGAATAACGTAATCGTGGGAGGTTGGGTCAGGATTTCGAATTGATTTTGGCGGAGCGTGACCGGGGGGCGTTTTAATTATTTGAGGAAATTTCAACAATTTATCTGAGCTTTGTTTTGAAAAAAAACACATCTTAATGTATGGTGGTAAGGGTTTAGTATAGGTCCACCATGACTTGTATTAAAACTCGCTGTTATATTTCGTCTCCGTGACCCCAATTATGATTCCCACATCTCCGTTTGTAGAAAAACAACTGTTGGGTTTGTGGACTACCAAACACCACTTACCTCAGCACTCTTTGCGGAACCAATGGCGTGGACGTGATAGCGTCTAATCTCAACGACAAGATGAACATAGCAAAGCCGTTAATGAGAAACTATCTTTACTCTATCCCGACTTAGAATATTTCAATCAGTCGAAGAATTGACTGTTGGAAATATTCTAGGTATACTCATACCTCATTGCGAGACGATAAACACCTTGGGAGGACCCGAGACTCATAGTAACTCTAGTCTCCTGACGGCAGACTCAGAGTAACTCTAGTCTCCTGACAGGAGACTCACAGTAACTTCAGTCTCCTAACCGGAGATTCACCGTGGACTCGGAAATACCATGGGAGATCGAGGGGGACTCATTTCAGTCTCTCTGGGTCTCCGGGGGACCTATAGAGATCGATATTTTTCATCTCGGGCATAATACATGTTGATATAGACACAAACAAAGGACAACACAAAGATCATGGTAAAAATGATTCACAATGATCCCCCAAACAGTGAACTCAGCCATCATCGCTGTCGGTAGAACAAAATTTTGAAAAAAATTCTTTGAACGAAGATAAAAAGCTGCACGAATAATTCAGACCATGAGAGAGACTAAGGAATCATTCGAGTGAAAAGGTAACAGTGGTTTCTCACCATGGCCATTGAAGTAACCAGTCCTAAAAAAACAGAATTGAATTTTATGTGCAGTGACCTTCACACAAATCCCTGATTCTCCGCACTCCGACAGTCTATCACTCGTTCCAGACGAAATTGTGACACGAACATCCAAAATCTAGGTGATGGTGTCCATATATCAAGGTGAATGGCCTATGACACCTCTGATTTTGATGTTTACAGTCTTTGGTAACCGTAACTGAAATAAAATTAAATGCAAACTAATTGTTTCCCTCAAAAGCGGTTCTCAGATTTGCACTTGGCAGGCGAGAAACTGACATTTCCATCAAGTGTCATTGAATTCGTTTAAACGGACTTCTATTAAACCTTTGGAGCTTACCTAGAGATTAAATTATGATTTTCGAGTTTTAAAATCGGTCCGGAAAATGTGAAAATATCAATTTAAGGCTTGAGTATTTCTAACCGATACGTGCAAGAGTTAGAAATTGAGGGCTTCAAATATCAACTTGACTCATCCATAAGTTTTTTTTCAAATTCACAAGTTTCAAAATGAAGGTGCTTTTTTTGTCAAGACTTCAATATTTAAAATTTTCATTTACAATCTAATATATCTCAAAACGAGACCTAAAAGTTTCCAGTTAAGAGTTGAAACTTTAGTATTGATACTTATAAAATTTAAGTGAATAGCATTCAAGTAGAACTTGAGTTGACACTCTTAAAAGCCCCAAATGGAAACTTTCCAGGCTCCAATTTCAAATTTCAAATTTGAACTGTGCACCGCAAAGGCAGCAAATCTTACAAAGGGCAATCACCGTACTAAGTCCTCGAAAATAATATCCCACTTTAACAGCTACGTTTCCTAAAAGCATTAATTTAACGTCCCGAATAAAAACACCTGTTTATCGTCCTGCTTGATTTTCCCTGAAATCTCCCTCCGTCACGGGGGACACGCCTCTAGATTTAATTGACACCCGATGAATTATCCCCTTCTCCGTGGCGTGAAAAAAAAATCTGACGTATCGACGTTTACAAACAGGGTAAGAGGTGACCCCTGACAACTCGAGTAGCGTCTCCATCTGTAAACAGTCCGGGGTCCCAGCGGGACACTGAGCATTTGCCGGGGTAAAGATGGGGGAATATTGTCATACCTTTTGCTCTCCCCTTTCATCCTCGATCTGTCTCACTCGCTTTTAGCCGCATTATTGGAGCCGTTATTGAATCTATCGTTGAGCCACTCTATTGTAAATTGATAGCTTCACTGTTGTGTATAGATATACCTCATGAAAAGAGAGGGCGACGCCGAAGAGGAGGAGGAAAAAGGGGATGTCTATGAAGTGAGAACGGCTGCTCTGGAAAAAGGACTTATAACTCGGGGATTGCGGGGGCACGAGGGGGATGAGCTAGCGGGGGTAAGAGTACAATCTCCCTCTCTTCGTCTCGCACTCGGGAGTATTTGTTGAGGTCTCCCGGTGAACTCGTCGAACCGCAGTAAAAGTCTCTATATTGAATACGTGGCTCAAATTTCAATATGGACACACAGAACTACTCTGTATTCTTTGGATTACTCTGGACCCCTTTATATATGAACTTATACTGTCATAGCTACCACAACATCAGCTGCAATTCGAAATTTCCACCTTTTTGGGGGAGGGGCAGGTGAGCAGTGGGAATTGTCGGGTGAAGAGAAGCGAAATCTTTCAGTTTAAGTTGACGAGAAAATCTGACTTTTTCTTCGTTTCTCCGGTGATTTTTTTTTATTTGTTGAAAATGCTGAACTTATAAAGCTATTCGCACTAACATTATCCGTACAAGTTTTGTTCTTTTATACAAGTTAAATTTTTACATTACATGAGTTAAAAAATTTTACAATAATTTTCATTTCTCGGGACTCGGTTGCTGTAGTAAATTGAAAGGTATCTCCTGTGGTTTGAGTCGATTTTTTGATAATATTCTTGATGACTAAAGAAAAAGAGACTTCAATTGGGACTGATGACCTTAACGTACCATTTATGGAAGTCTCCATTTGACACTTGAAAGTTCCCAGACCAGACTGAAAGTTAAATTGGACCTTTCAAGCCTTAATCTTAGACTTGTCAGTTTGAACGAGATATTTCAGGTCTCGGTGGTAATTTTTCAAGCCCTAAATTGGAATGTTCGAAAATCTCATTCCAATGTTTTTCATATCTCCAAATAACGATTATTGCTTCTTTACATTATTACCTCATGTGACACAAAAAACTATATTTAAGACTCTCATATAAAATAACAAAAATATCTAGAGAATATTACTCAATTCCTCAACTTAATCCATTACAATAGCTTGAATACGAACACTCAAATGTCCAAAAATGTTCCCATCTGTATCAATTTTCGATCCAAATTGCGCTATTTACTCTGCTACTAGAAATCCTCACATAATCAACAATATGAAATACCCCAAATAGGAATTCATCCCGAGTCAGTGGTGAATACTCTCGACTTCTGAATAACCCCGAATTACCGGGATTTAATAGAGCGCGAGAGCGTAACGCTCGGGGTAAGAGAACACCAGAGGATCCGGACAAGCAAGTAAAGACTGGAAGAGAACGGGTAGTTCGATTTACGTCCGATTATCAATGGCTCTCGGCGGGGGGAGCAATAAAGTGGATCTATCTGGAATTGAACACACCCTTTGAATTCCACCGTGTACTTTTACTCCTGGATTTCTCTCCGTCTTTTTTCCTCGCTCTATGCCCCCTCTCCCCCCCCCCC
>JAPYZM010003372.1:0-11376 GCA_030522845.1 Psyttalia concolor
AAGTGGGAAACCTCGGATAAGGGAAGATGGACTCATCGCCTTATCCCGCAAGTAGGTGCTTGGGTCAATCGTAATCATGGCGAACTGAATTACTATCTGTCCCAGATGCTGTCAGGACACGGCTGCTTTCGGGGGTATCTTTATAAATTCAAACATGAGGATTCTTCCGATTGCGGAAAATTGTAAAGACGCTGTTTCCAGAACATCCGGAACTTCAGCAAGCAGACAACCGGGAGAACAAGTTGGTGATTCCCCAGATGACAGAGGATGAGCGGATGGAGGTATGTGGGAGGGTTGAGAACACTAAGGCCCCTGGCCCTGATGGAATCCCCAGCATCGCGCTCAAAGCTGCCATCCAAGCGCTCCCGAGCCTATTCTTGGACGTGTACAACAAGTGTCTTAGAGAAGGTACCTTCCCTGCCAAGTGGAAGCAGCATAGATTGGTGTTGCTCCCAAAAGGGGAAAGCCACCGGACCAACCGTCATCTTATTGTCCACTTTGCCTGCTTGACACAGCTGGTAAGATCCTCGAGCGTATCGTTCAAAAAAGAATCGAAGCAGTCGTCGAACCGCTCCTGACCCGTAACCAATATGGATTTTGGAAAAACTGATCGACACTCGACGCCATTAACCTCGTCATCGATACCGCCAGAGAAGCGATCTCAGGAGCGAGATGGCCTGAGGGCACGAAGAAATACTGCGCAGTGGTGACTCTAGATATAAAAAATGCTTTCAACTCAGCTAGGTGGGACTGTATTATGAAGGCTCTCACGAGATTCAACGTGCCTGAGTATCTGCGGAGCATGGTGGGCAACTACTTCATCGGAAGAGTTCTTAGGTACGATACAGAAGACGGCCACAGAAACTACAAAGTCACTGGAGGAGTGCCTCAAGGCTCAGTGCTGGGTCCTCTGCTGTGGAACATCATGTATGATGGCTTGTTGAAGCGAAATGTGCCGCCGAAAGTGAAACTGGTAGCGTTCGCAGATGATGTGGCTATAGTCATTGTAAGGAAACACCTTGAAGAGATCGAACTTGCCTTCGATAGGACCTTCGAAGTGGTACGCAAGTGGATGGATACAGTGGGCGTGAGCCTGGCAGAACACAAAACTGAGGCTGTGCTGATCAGGAGTAAGAAAGCGGTAGAGACAATCACGCTGCAGGTCGGGAATTATGAACTCACTTCCCAGCCGTATATTCGGTATTTGGTCGTGATGATTGATGCCCGGCTAAGCTTCAAGCAGCAAGTGGAGCATACGACTACTAAGGCATCCAGTTTTTGCAATGCTGTCATCGCGAACAGCCTCGGATGCAACGAGGGACTTCGCGACACAAGCCATGAAAGAGCTTCGTGAGGAAGAGCGCCGCCGCAAGAACGCCATATAAGAGAAAAAGCTACCGGAACCTTCGTCCCACGCCCAACATCTAAGTGAGGAAGGAAGATGTACGGTTTAGCATCCTAAGCAGAGAAAGAGCAACAGCTGATGTCCCCCCCGTGAAGTAATGCCTGCCGGCGGTTCGGCGGAGAAATAGGGAGCGGACGACAGGGGCCAGGTTTTATTAGTCCGTATGGCTTGCAAATTCGCCGAACCGATATGCCAGGTATTCACCTTGGTGGTTCGTGGTCCATGATATCAGGACCTGACCGAGCCGGACACTCCCCTCCAGGACTATCGATGATAAGAATGGAGGGAGTGCGTAAAGAGCATTTTTCCCCCCCTTAAAAAAACACACACACACACAAATACACACGCACACACACGCGCGCGGCATGTGTTCTTCGCATGCCTTCGCTGGTGGAAGCAATGATGTCATCACAAACATCCTAGCATGCAATGAGTCACTTTGCGGCTGAGATCATAGGAGAACTCAGAAATGAGGAATGCACGTGCAAGCCAGCAGTACAGGTGAGAAATCTTCTTTGGAACTCCCTAATTGATTATCACATCTTTTCAGATTAGAAGGACATACAGGAGATGAAAGCCGTGGAAGAGCGATGACCTGAGAACCTCCTCGCGAAGTAATACCTAACGGTGGTGCCGCGAGGGATGAAGGTCCTGAAGATTAAAGGTAATGAGAGGACAAAAGGTTTTACTGAGAAAAAATCTGAGATCTGGTTTTCAGCATCCCTTCATCAGAATCTCGCGAAGATTTCCCTCGAAACTCTATTAAAAAAAACACACACACACACACGCCAGCACACTCCTCCTGGGAACTGCAGGACCTTGGCCATGGTGACGGAGCTTAAGGGATCCATCCCGACTAAGAAGCTGTTTAGAGAAACCTAACAACAATATTAAACAATATTATCCCAGGCGGTAACGCCTCTGAAAGAGGTAAATCCTGCCATTGGTTCTGATTGGGTGAAATCCCCGGTAGCCAACGTTGGCTCCTTCGATTCTGGGAAGAAACAATCATCACGTTTCCTGAAGGTGGACTCCTTGTCCTTATATGCTATAAGGAAAGATGAAACGCTGCATGACCAACAAATTAACGCCGGACGGGAATACGGAGATAAACGAGTTGTGGGATACACATGAACAGCGCATTATTGACCTCTTCGCCTATGTGAGAGAGAAAAGGGGCATTAACGCTCATGCGAGGGAGTCAGTGAACTCCATTAGCACCTCATTCCGATGGCTGAGGCGAAGTGGAGTAAGTGAAGTGGTTGCTGGTCATACCGGCACCTTTCGTCACCAGCAGGGCGCGAACGATTACCGAGGGTGCCAGTACCACAATAGACTCAGAGCTCGAGGATGAGAGCTATGCTCCGTCTGATAGCTAGGCTCCCACGGTGAAGAGGAAGTCCCGAGAATCGCCACCAACGGACGCTAGGTACCTGAAGAAAAAGAAACAAAGCGAACCGCAGGTCGCGAAGGCTGTGGACGGTAAACAGGCTGCTCAACTTCGCAAACCAATTGAATGGGAGGAAGTGAAGGCGAAAAGAGTGGCAGTAGGTGTAGCTGCCCAAGAAACCTAAGGACAAAAAGCGGAAGAAGCATAGGCCATCAGTTGTAAAACCCAACGCTCTAATCGTGCGCCCGAAGGATAAAAAACAGTACGCGGAAGTGTTCAGACGAGTGACGGAGCAGATACCTGCTGAGCAGGCTCGTAATTCCGTCGACAAAATCCACCGAACGACCACGGGAGATATGCTGATCGTCCTTGCAAGGGATAAGGAGAATGAGGCTGAAAACTTACACAAGTCCATAGCGAAGCTCTTTGGAGATAAAGCTGATGTCCTCAGTAAAGGGCCACAGGAGAAAGTCTAGATCAAGGATCTCGATGAACTAACAACAAACGAGAAGGTGCTTGAGGCTCTGAAACTCGCAATTGGGGTGGATTGCCAGATTGCACCGGATGTCATCAGGCCTTGGCGGAAAGCCTATGGAGGCACAGACTGCATCAGTGACGGTGGCTTCAACAGTTGCAAAGAAAGGCCTATGCGAACGAGGCAAAATTCCGATAGGATGGGTGAACTGCAGAATCCAACCGATGGAGAGACTGATCAAGTGCTTCAAGTGCTGGCACTATGGTCATCTTGCCATCAAATGCAAGAGCCAAAACGTCAAGGACAGAGCAAAGCTTTGTACAAAATGTGGGGACGATGGACATAAAGCTGCGGCCTGTGAAAAACAGCCCCTTTGTGCCTCATGCGCCGAAAGAGATCCATTAAACAACTGTGCCCATATTGCTGTCAGCAGCAGATGCCCTGTCTTCAGGGAGGGGCATTAGAAGGTGAGCAAAAACACTAATGTGGAGACTACAGCTCAACCTCAGTCACTGTGAGGCTGCACACGATCTGCTTATGCAGGCGGTGCGGGAGCTGAAGATCGATCTGAATCATCTCGGAACCATACAGACATCCGAGCACTCAGCAGTGGCAGACGGATAGAAGTCGGAAGAACGTCGTCTGGCCATACGGACAGCGTTTTCCCAGCAAAGTGGAAGCAGCAGAGATTGGTGCTCATCCCCAAAGGGAAGAAGCCCCGGAACGAGCCTGATCCTGTAGTCCACTTTGCATGTTGGATGCGGCTGGAAAGATCCTGGAACGCATACTCTAGAGGTGAATCGAAGAGGTAGTCGAACCCCAATTAGCCGCAAATCGATACGGTTTCCGTCGGGGCCGGTCGACCCTTGAAGCCATAAACTTAGTGATCGCCATTGCACAGCACGCAATCTCAGGAACGAGGTGGAAATGGGGTACGAAGCAGTACTGCCTGGCAGTAACATTAGATATAAAAAATGCCTTTAACTCTGCCATATGCCAGGTGCCAGGAGAGTTGCGGAGGATGGTGCAAAGCTACTTCACCAAGCGACCCTTAAGATATCATACAGATGTTGGGCCGAAGGAGTACACAGTTAGTGGTGGTGTTCCTCAAGGCTTAGTACTTGGTCCTTTACTAGGGACGTCATGTACGATGATCTCCTTAAGCTGCCGCTTCCGCCCATTCACGGATGACGTAGCTCTCGTAATCGTTGCAAAGCTGTTAGACGAAATCAACTATATCTTTAAAGAAGCTAGTCATAAGATTGGCCAATAGATGACCTCAGTGAAACTGATGTTGTCAGAAAATAAGACAGAGGCTGTGCTGGTCACGAGTCGGCAGAAGATTGAAACTGTCACACTGCAAGTGGGAGACCATGAAATCACGTCCCAGCCATCCACACGATATCTGCGAGTGATGATTGATGCCCGACTAAGTTTTAAAAGCAAGTCGAGCACGTCAGTACTAAGACATCGGTAGTAGGGATTGCTCTGTCTCGACTCATACTAAACATTGGAGGGTGAAAACAGAAGAGAAAAGCGTTGTTGGCATCGATCGTCACGTCGGTTCTCACATATGGCATTATCATCTAGCCTGACGCACTGCTGATACAGCACAAACGACGGAAAGTGGCCAGGGTCTATAGGCCGAATGCCCGATCCGAATACTACAGAGGAGGAAGGTGTGCGTAAAGAGCATTTTTCTCCCCCTTAAAAAAAACACACACGCACCCAGACAACTTGATAAAAAACATCGGGCAAGGTTCCAAAGGTCATGAAACATCGACATTTCATGAAATTCTGAATTTCTATTTTCGGGGTAAAACTAATAACTTCCTATCGGAAAGTTGATAATATCTTCCTAACCTATCCCAAATCATTCCCAAATAACCTAAATTAGTTTTTTTTTTGCGAATTGATTATCCATCTGCTGACACTACCCAAAACAACGAAATTTATCGATACCCTATTTGAGCTTATAAACAGATGCCTTTTTTTATTTGTATCAGCAGAAATTTGATAGCATTTCTCTCACATCACTTACCGTGGCACTAAGGGCTTGCTTTCACAAGCAACCAAAAAATAATCACTAGTGTTTCCTGGTTTTCTATTTTGTCAGCAAAACAGGCATATAGCATAAATACAAGTTACTTAAAGCCGCAAGAAAAATCCTGTGAGCACAGCGCTATAAACGCTATCTTATTTTGGCTGTTATTCATTACCAACACAATCTGAAATTTTGTTCATCATTTCTCAATAGTTATATTAGCTTACTAACAAATTACCATAACATTGGCTGCGTCTTTTTAATTTCTCCTATGTCGCCTGGGGAACATTAAATAGGTAATTTTGCCACGAAAATGCTATGTCCATGTGGAAGTATACTGAATTTTTTTGAGAAAAAATATTTTCTACCATTTATAAAAAAGTGAAACCCGCAGTTATCCGTCAGCACTTCATTCACTTCCCCCGCCCCTCCTACTGTAATCATCTGGACATGGCAGCCTATGAAGAATGAATGTGTACCTGATTCGCATGAAAATTATCCTCAAAATACTGTTGCCCCCCACTTGTAATTTATCTTTATAATTTTTAATCCCCTCCAGATGAGCCAGGAAGAACTATTTGCAGTAAAAATCGCAATATTCCAATTGGCCCTCGGTGACGTCTCCTAGATAATGTTTCGCGGCGTGTCCGCTCTCGTAGGGAACGGTGATATGAAATTATTCGCAAGATATAATACCTGATAGCCAGTTCGAATATTCCGTGGTTTGCCGCGAAAAAGTATTCATCATTAAACAAAGTGAGATCACAAATTATAAAAATAAAGTAGAAGTAGCGGGCACCAGTTTTGTAAATTTATTATGTAATAGAGATGATCGCGCGCTACGCACACATATAATCACGTTTGCGGCGATGTTACATGAATTTATATTTCGTTTTTCAATTTTATGTATCAAAATATATAAAATTAGAGTCAAAGTCACAGTCAAAGGCAAATTCAGGCTTAGACTCAGACTCAGAGTCAAATACAGACTCAAACTCGGAACCAGGATCAACATCACATACGCTCCAAAAAACCAAAAAAACTATATATATCCTATTCTAAAAGGGATACACTTGATACAATCGATTATCTCAAGATTGTGGAAGTTTTGAAGCCACGATTTCTTATTGGTTGAAATTGCGGACAATACGCCAATAACTGTCATGGCGTCCAGTTGCCTTAGCTGCTCAAAATCTTAACACGGCACGCGCTCGGTTTCTCTACAATACAGTGAGTGGTAGTCCACGTTCGGGCTCATATCTATATACACGATATCCCGAAAAGGCGCCCTTTCTTTCGGGGGGAAAAAACAGGATGAAATTTGGGGTCGAAAGTTCCCCCTCTACTTTTCTCTTTGAGGCCCTTCCGTGGAGTTATTCAATATCACAGTTGATCAATCAGAGCGTAGCTCCGCCCCCTCGGCCAGTGGTTCTCAATTCAATAATTTGAAATTGAGAAAAACTGAAGAGAATGAACACCGGTCCAAGCGGATATTCGAGACTACGAGCTCCTCCATGTACATTCGGAATGAAAACACCTGAAAGGGCCTATCATTATTGTCGGCAGTTTAATTTCGAAATTTTTCTTTACTATCAAGCTGAAAGGAAAAATTTCTCACGATGTGTATCGGTCTATTTAGTGTTTATTTTCACTGTTTACTGTTGACCGCGCAGTCTCAACTCACGTCAAACGCAAGATTGTTTCTGCCCTTTTATTTTCATAAAGCAAAACACTAAAACACTTAAGTAAACACTGAACACAAACACTAAACAGATCGATACACGTTGTGAGAATTTTATCCTTTCAGATCAATAATAATGATAATAAACATTTTTAAGCGTTGTCATTTAGAATGGACATGGAAGAGTTCGTAGTCGCGAAAATCCACTTGGTGTTGATTCTCTTCAGTTTTTCTCAATTTCAAATTATTGATTTGAAAACCATTGGCAGAGGGGTCGGAGCTACGCTCTGATTGGTCAACTTTGAAATTGAATATCTCCGCGGGGGTGGGAGGCGGGGGCTCAAAGTGAAAAGTGGAGAGGGAAATTTCGACAACAAATTTCACGCTCTTTCTATCCCCGAGTGAAAAGTGCGCTGTTCCATGACACCATGTATATATCCGAATAAACCGGTTTCAAAAAACGTTCCATTAGATTTTTTTAGAATTGAAGGAATTTTCAGGATAATTAACTCTGCTTCTATGAATAAGGCATGCGTTCGTTCTTGATGCGTCGTCATTTTTAGATGATTATTAAGGGGGATGACGTGCGATCAAGTGGATGCGGGTAGGTAAAATCTGTAGGTAGAAAATCCAAGATGAGATGAACTATCTGTTAATAATTTCAGTGAACGGATAAAATTGATACCTTATTTCTCAAATATCTTTTAAACTGAGATTGTTTACAGAAAATGGTTTTCCAGGTAGATTATGATTAAGTAGTCGAAGAACAATTTTTCAACATTATCCTTCAACGCCGTCACTTTCAAAGATATTTTCTAAAGAACTGATTAAGAAACTATATGCACCATCTTGTAAATTCAATTCTCTACTTGCTCCTATCAATGAAAAAAACATTCGGCATCGGCATCTCACCACCGTAACCCCAAAATGCTCAGCTCCAACGTCTAAAACTAATTAAAATTGCTCAAATCAATCGACTGATCCTGTTGATACTTGGTCTGTTCCTGTTGCTGCTTAATGAAAGCACTGAGTCTATTTAATAAAAATTGCTTATCATGTCCTTCAAGGATAAGTTGATTTTTAAGTACAACCACCATATGCTTATTCGCAATAGAAACGGCATAATAATAATAGAGAAGTAGGGACAAACTAATGAAAACAGGAATGCCAAATCCAGCAGTTCCCAGAAAAAACAGCACCGACTGAATCCACTGAGGAAACTGTTCAAAAGTTTCAATAACAAGATTCCAAACAGTTTCAAGACCCCTAAATGGTCCACAGGACTTTGAAGGCTGTATCTCAGCGATAGAATACCCCACCGGAATAGTCGCAATAATGAAAGAAACTAGCAGCACAAACATAAATAGAGAATTTGACCTACTGGCCCTGTAGACATGACTCGAAGGAGTACTGTTAACAAGACACGCAAACTTCTTGATATAAAATAATAAAAAACATCCCATAGCTGCAATAAGTGGTAGTAGAGGAGCGAAAAAGGTCCCGATCCAGCAGATAGTCTGCGAATAAACAATATCCAATACATGATGAGAAAGATCAAACTCCTGCTCTCCAATAAATCTCAATAGTTTATTCTCTGTGTGTCTTGCAATTAAAGAACGAGGAAAATTGATGAACAACGTCACGAAAAACTGAGTGAACAAGTCAGTAACATATAATTTAAGAAACTGCTGACCTACAAAAGTTTCCCAGCAGATTGGACGACGTCCTTCTACGTTGGTACACGTTTCTTCAGTAACTTCCACAGCAATGATCTTATAAATACTCGTCAGCAATACTGCCAATGAAGCTAATCGTAAGAACACAATTCTGAATAACGTTAATCTTACGACGAAAAGGGGCGAGTAATGTTCCAGTGCTACTAGATATCGAAATAAGGAAGGAACAATAACGTTTAGACCGACGATGCAGATGTAAGGAAGAAATTCGTAGAGCAATTGTGTTACTTTCCTCAAAGAGATGTAAACTGTTTCCTCAGCAGAGTCGATATTTGGATTGCTGACTCTATCAAAGGAGACATCAATTATATAATATATGAATAATCCGCAGGCTGCCAGAACTGCAAACACCAAAAGATTCACTATTAATCTAATTAGTAAAAGTTTAATATTTTCCTCTCTCGTCCGATTCTGTCTTTCCTCCTCCAATCTTTCTGCTTCTAGGAAAGCTTTTATTTCGTTGTAGAGGGCTTTGTGCTTCGTATCAGCTGACTTTTCGTTCTGAATACAAAAATCCCATCCACCGAAAATTAAATTGCAGTATTGGTAGAATTGTCCTTCACCTTCTGTTACTCGTTCTCGAAATCCTCTGGCTGCCGATCGAACTATTGCTATTAGACTGACGAGGAAGAAGGCTATTATTGTGGAGATGTACGCTAATGGAAGGTTGTAGTGAGTTTCGTCGTTCACTTTGCCGTAGATTTCATTAGTGTAAACTCCATAAAACAAGAGTGTTCGCTCGAGGGGACCACCACCCTGGACTATGTCGATTATCGTACTGGTTTCATGGGACACGTTCAGATATATCTCTGAGCAGCAGGCGATGCTGCTGGTGCTTGCTGTGCAGTTCTCGACGGAAGGAGTGAGGACGATAGATGGGAGGGCAATGAAGCAGAATATTGTGGCGAAGAGGACTATATTTAGAAGCATCAGCCACTTTATGAAGAGGAAGTATGCTACAATTCCCATACCGAAATTTCCTCCAATCTTCTTTAATGACGTACTCCACAGTTCGATCTTGGAGTAAGCTTCTTTTAGGCGGATCTGAAATTGCTGCCAAGCCTTCCTGCGTTGCCATTTCAGCTGCTCGAAGCCTTGGAGTCGCAGCTTCGTTGCGTTCTGTTGAGAAGGAAGGACGTAAATAATCAAGTTAATAATCATTTGTTTATGAGAATTTGGAATACGTAATTTGTTTGATGGAAACATGAGATCGCAGTTTTTTTCACGTTTTTAGTTAATCTCGCTCGAGATCAAGATTTGAGGACTTCTTTGACTTTAAAGAACAAATTCCATAGAGCCAACAACTTATATGATTTTTTTATATTTTCCTTTTGATTTTTCCATTTCAGGTGGAGAAAAGAGCTATTGCGGACACTAGTATGTTAGATGACTAAAAATAGCTAAAAAAAAGGTGCCTCCTGGAGTAGGGGAACCGTAACGAGTAAAAGTCAGATAGTGACCGACAAATAGATTTGAAGGAAAAACTTGGAATATTGGGAACTGATTGTGTGGGACAAAACACTTAGGTGTGCCGTGGATTATCACTCGTTGGAGTCGAAAAGGGAATCGTAAAGAGAGGGAAGAGGCGCACTGAATCCCGTCATTTATATAAAAAGTGGAATTTATTCACTATTGACAGCTCGGAACATATAAGAAAAAAAATCCAAGATAAAACCGAAGGAAACGGGTAGAATTTGGAGGTAGAATAGTAGTGTATAAATAGTGTTGTGTTGTGACTTACAATTGATGGAAATTTTAAAAGGGGAGGGTACGATCACTCAGCTCGATGTCTCGGGATTCCGATGACTCTGCTTGAAGGCTGGGGTTCTCGTCAGGTCGAGGATGCAGAGGAGTCGAGTTAGTGGGAGGTCTCGATGAAAGCTGATGGCTCAGGTGGTGAAGGCGTTTGTCGTTGCGATGACGTGGTTGTTTCTGATTGTTGTCTCTGGTAAAGCTCCAATCATCAGTCGACAGACACGCGGGTCGACTTGGGATGAGGTTCCAACATGTTACAAAGAATTGATTGGAGAGCGGAGCACAGACTGAACTCTAGACTCGTTTATGATTTGAAAGTGTTGTACTCAGTACTGGGGTGCTAAAGTTAATAGCGAACTCTTGGAAACTTGGCTAAGTGCAATTTGTCAATTTCAGGCTGAGAGTGGTTCAGCAGCTGTATATCGACGACCGGGGTATCGAAAACCAGGGTTCCGGCGTTGCTTGTAAAATTTTATAAAAGTGAGTGAGAGCGGGCGGGCGGATTCAACCCTTTTTATACAGATGAGCCCAAAACTTGTGTCTATGCTGAGGTCGCCCCTCTTCAAGGCATTGAAATTTATCCGAGAGAGGTCGTTTTTTTCTGTATATGCTGAAGATAGGGAAACGCTCTTGACGGGGTCACTGGCGCGCTCTACGAGAATAGGCATCTATGAGTCCCCTCCACGTCTTTTGAATTAGAATTGTTGAATCTTTGGTAATCGAGGTCGAGGTCGAGATCGAGGTCGAGATCGAGATCGAGGTCGAGGTCGAGATCGAGATCGAGATCGAGATCGAGGTCGAGGTCGAGGTCGAGGTCGAGGTCGAGGTCGAGGTCGAGGTCGAGGTCGAGGTCGAGGTCGAGGTCGAGGTCGAGGTCGAGGTCGAGGTCG
>JAPYZM010003373.1:0-11376 GCA_030522845.1 Psyttalia concolor
ATATCGGAGAGTCGGAAATATGGTCTATTATGCGGCGGGGAAGGGAGGGGGGGTGATGGAGTTACGGGCGCGGCGAAACGGGGGGGGGAGAAGGAGCTACGGGCGCGGAGAGAGGGGGGTTGAAGAAGTTACGGGCGAGGAGAGAGGGGGGCAGGAATTACGGGCGAGGAGAGAGGGGGGCAGGAATTACGGGCGGGGAGGGAGGGGGGCAAAGGCGTACGGGCGAGGAGGGATGGAGGGGAGGAGTTACGGGCGAGGAGGGTTGAGAGAGCAATTGATTGAGGGGCTTTCACCGTTTCTTTCCAGTATCTGAAGTTTTTGATGAAACTTCTCGTGATTTTTTTCTCCATTTGGTTTTTATGAAAAAAAAAGTGGATTTTTCTTTTAATGTGGAGTTTCTTTCATCGATTCAAGTAATGGGATTTTAAATGAGGAATCAGAAGTTTGGGATTGTATTGGCTAGTCGATCCGATATTTGATTTGCTTGAAATTAGTCGACTGATGATTTGGAAAGCCTGGATAACCGGGTTTTTCATGGAAAGTTGTCATTGAAATTTCAATTGTACCTAGAATTCCCAAGCTCCCTGGCCGAATTAATCTTAACTTTCATCCGAATTTTCAAGAATTCCAAATCCAAGAAAATTATTGTTTGAATTCTCAAAATATTTAACGATTTCCGTTACCATATGAACCCGAAATAGATTAACCCGTTTGTTAATTAAAATAAATACCCGAGAAATTATTAAAAAATTGCAAAATTATTGTTCTTCAGAAATCCTTATAAATTTCCCCCATTTAAGACGAAAAATTCAGTCTCCGGTGCCTCCTCCTGTCCCCTCCGAATAAATTAATCCCACTAAATGGACACTAAACAATCCACAACCGGTAGACCCATCAAAATGAAAACGTATCAGCATCCACTGCGCGCCAACATTCCCCAAGACACAGACACGAGCCATTACCGTAGTAGGCGAAGTGGCGAGACGGATGGACGGTAATGGTCATTACGAGCACACGCTCTGGTGATTGTGCAGCGCCACGAGACTTGAGGGGGCATCATCGACGACCCGAAGACCCGGCTCCGGCGTGCAAGATACCCCCGTGTACGGAATACATATTCTTTTATTAAAGCCCCCCCCCCCCCTCCCCCCGTCTCCTCACGCGCCGCCCATCAGCTTTCAGATGTGCGTTCGTTAGTTAAGTTAATAGCACCAGGGGGAGAAAAGGGCTACCGCTGGGTACAGTAGGTTCTCCATTCCTTACCCGCCGCCCCTCACGTTTTTTTTTCCGGCTGATAACCTGAAACTGCCAATTTCCGATGTTTTTATTTGCTACGAACCGCATCAGGGGTATCCGCACACTCGCCTCACCATTGATGATGTACAAAGTGTCTGGGTTCATAGCCAAAGGTGAATACACCTCTCACAATCGAGATACGATGTGTTGATGAGCACAATGCGCACCTTCCGACTGATGTTTGCGTGCACTTTTTATTTTTTCTTTATTTTTTTTTTTATTATTTTTTTTTCTCTAATTGCAGCGATGTTAATGCGACGGTTTCCTAGGAAATAATTTGCACCGCTGCAACGCGTTATCGTCGTTAAATGTTGGCGAGTGAAGTTGAAATATTTTATCGTTTTTTTAGATCGAAAATTAGTGGCGACGTGTGGGCATAATGATTTCACCGGTAATTGGAGAATGTTGGTTGCGTATTGAGATTTAACGACGACAACGGTTATTATGGAATTAATGAGGTTGTTTTTTGTGGTTTGGAGGAATTTGGTAGGAATTACTCCCATCCAAAATCAAGTTTATCGATGGGAGGGTGTATTTAGGTTAATTTTGTTTCATTGAATCGGGTGGAGTTGAGGTGGCGACTTGACTCAAGTCGATAATCTACTTGATTCAACTTAACTCGGCTGAACTCTTTACTTGCCAATAAATTGCTCCACTTGATCTGACTTGAATTGAATCAAGTCGACAATCGCATCATTTTGAGTTGATTTCGTTGAATTGGATTTAGTGTATACTTGACTCAAGGGGATACTTGGAATTGACTACTTGAGTCAACTCAAGCTGAAGCTCAAGTCAACTTGAATCAAAACAATCCTCTCTTTAAACAGTTTTCCCTATTTTCTCTGAGTCAAATTGAATCAAGTCGAGAATTTCCTTATTTCGAATTGATTTCATCAAATGGGGTCGAGTATAGTCAGCGACTTGACTCTACTCCGGTCAAGTCGCGTCGAGCCATGACTCAAGTCGATACTTTCCGCGATTTAACTCGAGCTCCACCCAAGTCAAGTCATCCCTCTCCTTGACAATAATTTCCTCCCTTGGACTTGACTTAAATTGAGTCAAGTCAAGAACCTCCTTCCATCAATTCCTCTTCATCAACTTCGATTCAGCTCATAGTTGACGACTTGACTCAAATCTTCCGATATGACTCAAAAAATCTGTTGAGTGCAGTTGACGACCAAACTCAGCAAAACTTGTTCAGCTCAATTTAGGTTTTCCGCGGAACCTGCCTAGGTTTAACTCGTGTCGAAACTTCTTCGACTCAACTTGAGTATAATATCCAATAGATCATCTCCAAAATGGAGCCACTGAATTCAACAGGACCTGTTAGATTCTATCACGTGGGCAGCCGAGGGTAGTGAGCCGGCCTCCATTGTCAATGTTAACGAATCAAGTGCTCCCATAAATAACAAACTAAACAAGCTCTCCCAAATAAGCGATCTCGATTCAGTGTTAACATCCTTGAATATTCAAATTATGTTAATTTCAACTTTTCGTTGAATGAATTCCAAAGGTCAACGCGGCGATCTCCACAGACCCATAACATTCTTCTATTCTCCTGTGCACCTGGAGCAAGTGATTTTTCGTGGTTACGCAACGCTGGGACGATCCAACCAGTGCCTTCTACCATCGCACCGGCCACGTTAATATAATGGCAATCATGTTAATTATTGTAAGTAGAGCTGTATTGCTACCCGCACGGGTAGTGGTAACGGCGTGTGCCACCATTACGGCAAGCGCCTACCGTGAACACACGCTATTCATTTCAACCTTTACCTCCCTATCGTGTCTTCTCTGTATTATACACATGCGTAGGTGAGGATATGCGCGAGCAACGAAAAGGCTTTCTTGTAAAAGAGGAAAACGAGGGAGGACGTTGTGATATGAGAACGATGAAATACGGCGGAAGGAAATAAACCACTCGTGAATGAGTTTATTACTTTTTTCAACCAGAAAGGGCGTCTTCCTTTTCCGGCTCGGAATTGGTCCAATTTTTTTTTTATATTATGTGAATATTATTTTGATTACTTCGTGTCTTGAATGATTTATGAGGGATGGTTGCAATTGACTCATTTTATGGTATTGGAGACTCGAGTGGAGGCGGATTATGTGAGTCGAGTCAAGTCGAATTACGTTTGAGAAATATTTTCTTTGAGTCAAGGGGATTGTTATTTTAGTCGAATCTAGTTTTGACTCGAATCAAGGGTTCGATTAGAGTTTCCAAACAATATTTTTTTCAAGTATACGCCGACTTGATTCAAGTTTTTGTCTTGTTCAATTCAAGTAGGAAGAATCCAAGGTACGGCTTTGACTCATTTTGGGGATGAATAAAAATTGTTTTATTAGAATTGGACTCAAGTTGAATGTCAATTCGATTTAAGTACAGGTCCACTTGAATCAAGTAAGTTTGATTCAATTCAATCGCATCGATTGATTTGGGTCTATTCGGGCTTGGTTGAATAATTGACTTAAATCAAGTCGAAAAGTGGCATTGAGTCCAGTCAAACTTGAGTCGACTTTGTACCTGATTCAACTGGATTTTCAACTTGACTCAAGTTCGATTATTCGATTGGATTCAAGTTCATTTGAGTGAGCCTGGAAAATTGATTTGAGTCAAACTTGAATTAGACTTGACTCAAATCGAACTTAGGCTGATTCAAGTCGGGTTCAACTTGATTCCTGACACCAGCTTCAAGTCACTCGCCTCCCCAAATGACTCAGTAAAACTCAGACTTACGATGACTCATAATTTCTTTACTCGGATAATTCCGACAATTCCCGGGAATCCGGTGATTCTCGCTGACCTCAAATGAATTTTTCCATAAATTGCAGACGATACTCTTGATTCAAGAAATTTTTTTTCTTCTCCGCGGGCATTAGGGTCGTTTCTAATTACTCGTTAATTTAATTAGAATCAAGAGCGTGACGGCTGTTGGCGCGATGGCTTGGGGCTGGTCCGTGTCGGAGGTAACCAGTAAACTTCGGACGGTGTGCGTTATAATTAAGAAAACGACGCAGTAGCATTCGTTCGCATTTCGTCATGGCATGGTGATCCTTTTCGCAACCCGGAAATTCCTTGTCTCGGGTAAAAATTATACATTACACGGGTTTTATTAAAAAATCACCAGAATCTCGTGCTGGCGATTGCAATACTCGGCTTACGGAACTGTATTTCAAGGGTTGAACTGTCGAAGATGGGTGGAGTATTGCGCGAAAAAATTAGAATACTCACACGAGCGTGTCCCTTTTTTACATTTAGTTCACCCGATGGCTGCAGCATATGTTTTCGCGGTCTGCGTGCAGATATCTCCCGCCAATGGTGCGCCGTTAGTCTCATCCGGTAGTGCACTCGTCTGACTAATTAAAGGTCAGGGGATTATTCATATAGTCTAAGTATGTGAGGATGGGCGAGATGGTGTGATAAACGGCCGCTTCCGGCACACGCCCGACACGTCTGATTTCAAATTTAATTACTTTTGTAAAAGTATTTGAAAATGTAAGAAGAGTTGTAACTCAGGATTTCCGTCCAGTTGAAAGTTCGGATGAAATTCGACTGGAGTTTGGATGATAACCTCAGTTTATAGCAAAAAGTTCAATCCCGGGGAACGCGAAATTAAAATTTATTAAAGCCCCGAAGTGTGACTCAAGAGGACCGTCAATTATGTTTGACAATCGCAATTTGAAACTATGAAGCCCCTCAAAATTTTATGCGTTGATTGGCCGTCTTTGGAATATTCAAAAAATAATTTTTCAATGAATAATCTACAGAAGTGTTAAATTTTGTTCGTAGTCAAAAGAATGGGGAAGGCTCTAGAAATTTCCTTCGTTGATGTGAAAATGTATCGATTGCATTCTTTGTTGAGTTTTTGATGATTGCTGGTTAAAAAATCACCATTATTACAATTAATTTTTTTGAAATCTCATTTTCTTTAACTTCAACAGTTAAACACTGAAAAAAAACCGTGTTTGAAGTGAATTAGCCAACCAAAATCAACTAGTGATTGTGTTTGATGATTGCGCCACCTTGCGGTGGCGTCACTGCAACAAAGCTCTTCCCAGGAACCTCCCGGGTTGGTTTATTTTTCATTTCAATCATCACAATTTCATCAGAAAAGCCAACGAGGTGGGGAGTAAGACGACATGTAATATCAAGGTGTATACGAAATGCGTGCACTGGAAATGAAATCATTAGTGTCGTTTCTCTGCGTTGCACAGCACCACAGGCTAATGGCCCCGGTGGCTGTATGTGCTCCCGACTTGTCGACTAAATAATGGTATTGTACCATCGGGAGAGGGCGGGGGGGGGGGGGCTCGATACCGGGGTAGATTTTCAATCGTTAACAAGCGTCCACATCGTCGTTGAAACGCGCATAAAGATCCGCGGCATCGCCGTAACTCAGCCGCTCGTTACAATGCGTTAGCATTAACGCGCTTCGTTACGTGAAGCCTAACGAAATAGATGGAAAAGCCGCATTGTAGTTCAGGTTTATGTGTACTTCGGCCAGTATTGAATGACAATTCCGGGAATTGTTGCGCAATAGGGGTAATTTATTCAGATTGAGTCAATTAAATCGGATGCTGGAGATACATTAATTTGAATGTTTGATAGGATTTTTGTTGGGGATTGGAAAAGACTGAGGGATTCTGCAACGAAAGAAATACTTTTTATGGAGTACGTTCATAGAATCCGCGAGAATTTAAGAGAGTTTATTTACAATAATGTGAAGTTGAATTTGATTGGCGCCCATTCATTATTAATTAGATATTTGGAGACAATTTATTGTTTATTGATCACGAAATGTCCGTTTTGGAGGTTGTGACAGCCTTAGTACAGAGACGCTATCGCCAGAGGGCGGAGCAGTCAATGAGGTCTCCGAATAATTTGAATTTCTCCGAAATCATTGATTTTTAATCCGTGATGTTGGGTTAGGTGGGGAAATACTTCAATAAAACAATATATATTTCCGTTAAATGTATTTCATTCTGCACGCATGCTGAAAGTCCATTTTCATCTCACGAAATATCCACGACAGATGACTAAAACTGAAAAGAATTTGCACACTCTGGATCCACCTCACAAACGCCCTTTATTTCTGCTTCTCTCTCTTTTTCTTCATTATCCGTCTGCGATGTACATTCAAAATGAATAGGTTGCCGCCAACGACATGTTATCATAGAAGATCATTAAAGCCCCAGTACATGGACGCCACCGCCAGGTGGCGGAGCCCTCCCCACCGACGAATTCCCGCGAAATCTCCAATTTTGAATTGACGAAGCGGTATCAATTAAAAAATCCGTTGATATTCTTTTCTCAAAAAAAAAAGCCTACAAAACCACTGGAATATTATCTTCGAACGGCGAAGAATATCCTCACGCATATCCTCCGCGTATTGAAGTGAAAATAATCGTGAGTCGAGTTTCATGATCATGAATGACCAAGGAACAAGCGTAAGAAAAAAAGTATAAAACAAGTTGGAAAAGGACGAAGAAGAATGAGAAGACGAGCTGAATGGAGAAATGGATGGTGGTGGTGGGTCTGTATATACCCCCTACCGCCCCCCACCCCCTCGCACAACTCGTCGAGTGATGCGGTGTGTTCCGCCGTTCTCCAGCATTAGGTTCCTCCTGCGGTCGCATATTCCGTGACGTGCAGAAGGCGAATGCTTACTCTCCCACAACCGGTGGAGGTTCAAGATGATGTTATAATGGGTTCGGAGTTGGACATGTGAGCGGCGCGCGGACAGGAAGTCTAAACTCTACAATTCTTTGCGCTATAGGTTTGCATATATACGTGTCCAGTGACTGCGAATGGGCATCGGATCTTCGCATGGAGGGATTACGGGCAACCTCCTACGCGCACGCAACTCATTCACTCAGTGGTGAAGGGGGGAGGGGGATGAGGGGGCCGAGTGAATTTTTACGTTTGTGAATATTTATGTATTGGGATCGGTATGAATATGGAGGAGAGAATCGAGACCATGACTGAATCAGAGTGTAAAGGAGCTTTGACTTCATTCACAAGTCATTTTCTTTCACATGCGCCGAGATGTGACAGCAGAATTTTTACTCGGATATTTTGTTAAATTGGTTGGCATTTATTATTTTGTTTGAACCGGGAATCTTGAGGGAAGGGATACTGAATTGAATGGGGAAGCTGAAAAGTCATCGAACGCCGGAAGATTGGACAGAATTTGAGGATGAACGCGTCAGTTTCTGCGGATTATGAGGGAATTATTGAATTCTTTAAGATTATTGATATCAAGAGGTTAACTGTTGGGGATTAAGATGATATCGCGATTTACTGAGATTTGATTTGAGTTTGCTCATCATTCGGTATATATTTGATGTAAATTCATTATTTAGTGGCTTTGAAATATTAATCTCGGAGGTTATGAGGGGTTTAGTACTGGGACGCCACCGCAAGGTGGCGCATTGACCAAGTACGATGAAGAAGTCCTGATTAAATAGTAAAGACGCTTTTACTCCATTCACGAGTCATATTTTTTCATGTGAAAGGATGTGATACCACATTTTTTGCGAATTTCTTCCAGACATAATTTTTAATGAATAATTCCGTCTACATTCCATTGTTTTGACTTGTAATCTTGAGGGCAATGAAATGTCTTTGATTTTGCTCATCTGAGAATCAGTGAAATCGTCGGTTTAATCTCGCAAAATCAACTTAATTCCGAAGTTATATCGTCAATCAAGTGACGGCCAACAGAATTTTATATTCCGTTTCGCCGGTGCTCAGTACATTTTTTGGCCATTCTTTTTTGCGTCGAGGGGAGGGAATTTGAACCTGAGGAGAATGATCACCAAGCTGATTGTTACGTCAGAAAAAAACGCCAGTGGCAAAAAGCGTGAATAATTTAAATTACGTTTCTCATCATAACCCGCAACTCGGTTAAACCAACATCGAGTTTTTGCTGATACTGCCCTTTTGACTGGTGGGACGTACGTGACTCGGTTTCACGTGACGGTAGTCTCAAATAATCGGTGAATACCCCACACTGGGAGACAAGTTCTCTTCGCGAAAATTTACTGCCATGGACTAAATATTCCGATATTATCCGCTTCAATCAATTCAATTGTTTGTCCCCCAGAAAAACAAAGAATCAATATCATATTCCTAGAGAAGATTTCCTCTCGCCGCATCTGAAATCTGTTTTCCTGAGCTGAACTCCTCATAAATCCCGGGGATAAAAAAAAAATCCGCACAGAAGTCGCGAAAAAGACGAAAAAAGCGGTCGTATTGGATTCGGCGTTGGTTGATTCCGCCTTTCATTTCGAAAAATGTCAGGCTGAATAAAGGGAAATACGGTAGTCGTGTCTACAAGTGTGAGACAAGGCAAGGAATATTGGGTGCTTTTATAATAAGACAGTATCGCATTGGGACGTCGGCATCGGTGGCCCCTCTTTCCGCCTCTGGTGCAGGTAAAAGGGCGGTCCTGAACAATGGACCGAATCCGCTGTGCAGTCAGTGTGCGGGATGCGCGTGTAACAAGGACACAGGGTGCCGCACACACGGCACTCCTCATCCAGACAAAGACCGCTACATCCCCACAACAAAGAGAGAAGGTAAACTGGCATAAGGGGAAAAAGAAGTAAAAAGCTCCCTCTCTATCTACCTCTCTCTCTCTCTCTGTCTTTCTCTCCTCTCCCGAGTGCACATGCACGAGGAGGAAAAAGGGGCGTGGATGGAGGAGCCAATGCAAGCCATATATCAACACCGTAACCGATAACGAGGTCCCCGGGAGGCTACCGGACACGAGAGCCTTCGACTAGTGCACAGCTCTCTCTCTCTCTCTCCCTGGCTATTGCAAATATCACAGTTGCCGTTGCTATTTTCATAACTCTGTTCATAAATTCAGGGGGTATTTGCTAATTTGTTGATAAATCCTCGGAGTCTTTCGCCAATTATCACTCGGGCTTGACGTCCTGCAGAATTTATTCGGGGATGTGAATGGAATCATCAATTTTTTTGAGGATGTCATCGGTTGTTTCGGTTTGGGGGATTGAGGCGTCGGTAATTAGGACAGCTGATGATGTGGAGATAATCAGATTTTTTTTTGTCATTTTATGGAATTTATTGAAGTTGATGCGATGCGGGGCTTACGAAATGCCGTAGATATTTTAATTCATGGTTAATTATTTAAAAAATTATGAGATGAGGGGTAATATAACGAAGATCATGGATTCTCTCATTCATTTGGTCGGATTTGATCGGTTTAATTCTGAATTCAGTAATGAAGTACAGAGACGCCACCGCCAGGTGGCGCAGTCCTCGAACACGACCTCGAAAAACTCGCTATCACTGGGCGCAAACGAATAAAGATTCAAATTCGGTAATTAGGACGGCTGATGATATTGCGATAATCAGATTCTTTTACTCATTTGACTGAATTTATTTAAATTGAACTGATGCGGCTCTTACGAAATCCCGTAGATATTTTAATTCATGGTTAATTATATCAAAAATCAAGAGATGATGGATAATATAACGACAACAACGGATTTTCTCATTCATTTGGTCGATTTGATCGGCTTAATTCTGAATTCAATGATGAAGTACAGAGACGCCACCGCCAGGTGGCGCAGTCCTCGAACACAACCTCAAAGAAATCTTCACCACCTCCTGCGCGCAAACGAATAAAGAGAGCGAACAAATTTACAACAATTGAAATGAAAAATTAAATTTCAATTGGAGATGACTTTCTTGATAAATATGGAAGATTTTTCGCTTGATATCTTCAGCAAAACCCATTGCATTATCTTTTCCGACTATCCGGGCTAGTCATGAAAGGCCTAATCCACTCAATCCGTTGAATGCAAGACCTCTCACCCCCGACCAGAGACAATAAACATTTACATACAACGTGCATGTGCCTTGTGCACCAGAATGCCCTGATCACCCAGGGGCAGTGAGCACCGGGCTCCAGACGATGCTCGCGCATATCGGGCTTATTGGAGTGAAGGCCACGTATAGCAATTACTGCCTCGCCCGCGGGGCTCCTGTGGGATGCAGGCGAGGATGTGCTAGACCTCGTCGGCCTCACTTTTTTTTTTCACTTTTTAATCTTCATCTCGGGCGAAAGTAATCTCGCTGTTAATTTCTGAATTAATAAGACGTACCCAAAAACGTCAAGGAAATAAGGAGAAACGCTTTTTGAGAGAGAAATCGTTGCCCGAATTCCTTTCAGTGAACTATTCATAAATTCAATTTCTCCGTGAATACTAAAAGTTATTTCGGAAAAAAAATTAAATTAAGATATTCATTCTTTAAGCTTTAATTGGACTCAAATCAAATTTTTATAATTCAAAACTGGGGATTAATATGAACAAAATGGTAAATAATTTTGAAACCCTCAAACCGCCCAATCATTTGGTCCCTATTATTGACCCGCGCCCACATTGACCCACTAAAAAATCCGCAATTATTTTCACCTCGTTTGACCTTCGCGAACCTTCACTAACAAGTTGATAATCCTCCACGACTTCCTCAAGAAAATAACTCCCCTCTCCTAAGGATCAGAAAATGGTCCTCATGAAACCCTCCCCCCCCCCCCCCCCCCAATCATTTGATCTCGATTATTGACCCACGCGATCCAAAAAACCCTCTATTATTCCCCCCTTTTACATCACAAAACTTCACCAACCAGTTGATGAATACTTCATGAATTCCTCAAGAAAACCCCCTCCCCCATCTCTTCCCTCCCCTCCAAAAGCCCTAAACCCGAGTCCCCAAACACCCCGCGATCAATAATGGAATACAATATTCCGCCGATACCGAAATCCCAATCTCTCCCCCAGTATTTCGACAGTACTATCCCTCTCCCTCCTCCCTCCCCCTCCCTCTCGGTTCGGTCATTTGACGTAGAAGAATTTAGGAGCGACGGCAAGAGCCAAAGACCGGACCCCTCCGGTCGGCGGCAGTGGGCCCCTTTGAAGTCTAAAAACAATGCCATTGTCTCTTCAGTCTAGCGAAGTAGCGTCCTCCCGAGACAAGGACTCACGCTTTTAACTACCCGTCTCACTCGCATTCAACCCATACCCAAACCCATCCAGCCCCCCCCCCCC
>JAPYZM010003374.1:0-11375 GCA_030522845.1 Psyttalia concolor
TTCGAGCTTGCTAGTTTCTCGACCCTCCGAATTAGCTGGCGCCCTTGGGTTAGTTTTAAGTTTTCGTTGTCAGGATTAGGGCCAAAGGAAGTACGGGCGGGAGTAATGGGCATTTCTCAACCCACCGGGAAATGTCACGTTAGAAGGTGAAATAAATGCTCAATATATTTTGCATATATTTGATATCAATCAGAAATATAATTTGGACATATATTTTTTCTGTGCGGGCTATCTCTCCACCTTCTTCTTTGGTTGTATCCAATCCCGCTCATGTAAATTTCTATTGATTTTCCAAGTAACCAAGGGGCTGGCTACATGTTCTTTTTAGTAGCCAAATTTTATAGAAACGGGGTCAATTTTCCATGTCAGGCATATCGCTCCCTTTTCCGCGAACTTTTGCTCCACATATATCCAGGTGTTCACGATTAGTCACGCCTACTGGTTGTACAGCGTTCGACCTGCCAGGATGCAAGTTTATCTTTTTCATCTACGCGTTGTATGAATATCTGGTAGACTCGTTGGTTTCAATTGTTAATCGTTGTTAGTCCCATAGCAAGCGCACGTTGGAGTCCATCATGACAAGGATGCTTTTTCCGCATGGGCTAATAACTACCCGCTGGAATTCGCCAAGGTATTTTGTGCGTGACTAGTTATACTAGTAGTATTGCGACACAACGTAAAGTGAGCTCTCCGGGTTTTTAATTTCCGCGCGTATGATATGTATAGTGCTAAAGTAGTGTAAGGGTGCATATCAAGGTCTGGGTTGCATATATTGACCGCGTCTGTTTATATGCCATTTGAGTGGTCATCCCAAGGCTCGCGACTGTACAATATTTACTATGGCGGCAAGTGACCGGTTCCTAGAGAAGAACAATTTCCGCACACTCCACCGCTCCCTAACTTTGGCAGCCACTGCGTTTGAACCGCCCATGTTTGAGTGTAGGGCCTAACCATTTTACTAATAGTATTTATAGTGGACTCACCGCTCCTTGCCGATGTAGTGACCAGCTGCGGACGATACTTGGGGGGTGCGGGATTCGACGGTCAGAGGTTCCAGAGAGACGCTGACAGCCTGAAGACTATATCCTTGTTGGAACGGTGTCCATCGAGGACCGAGAATGTACCCTCGCAAGCCCTGCTAACTTCCGGATCGACCTACTATCGACGCAAGCTGGATGGTCCTGCAAAGCGTTATCTCCGCTTACCTGCGATCTAGATACTCCTCAGCCGTTACGTACTATCCGACGCCCTGAACTTGTAAACGGTATTTTATTGCAGAACCATCCATTGATGGCGCATGAGGCCATGAGTCATTCCCTTAACTCATGACCACCAATTATACGGATGGGATACAGGAGGGGTCCGTCCTCTCACCTCGCTACGTTGTACTATCTCGCCGTGGCCTACAGAGTCACTCAGATAGACAGCCGATACGTCGGGCCCTTTGCCTTTAACACATGCTAAGCGATCTCTGTATTAACGACAGTCTACGAACCTCCTCCAGATGCTAGAGGGTGCTCGTTCCACTCAAACCGACCCTTTTCTAGGTCTCTCATCGGTTAGAGGATCATGTACATCTCTCAAAGACGGCTTTCTCAGCTGCCTCCAGATGGCTCTCTACGTTGTGCCAGAGGTAACGATCTTTTAGGCGGGTCTGTCATACACGTTTTTCACAGCATTTGAACCCAACCGACAGTAAGAAGAAAACTTCCTTACCTAACATATCTCCCACATTGTCGGTCGGTAATCACTCGCTGCGTAAATATCAGTTACTCCCCATGCGTAGTTTCTCTTAGCAAGAGTGCTAGTCACGAATATAAGATTCACAATTGAGTTTGCTTCCCCCGCCCGAAGGTTGGCGCATCTTCTCCATTCAGCAAGATCACGTCTAGAAGAGCCACTACTTCCAGAACCGCTTGTTTCTTAGTGTTCATTAGCTTACTATCTCAATCAACTGCAAGGGCGATGAAGTCCCCTGCAATTGCTACCAAAAAGTACTGCTTCGCATTGTCGGTAAGTTGATCTAGGAAGTCCGTGGAATCTTCTATGGAAAAGCTCGGCGGGGCATAACAGCTATAAAAATAACTTCTATCCTCGTGCTCGGGTCGATAATGCAGGTTTCAGCGTTCAGGTGATGGTACGGTTCCGAAATCATGATGAGATTGATCTTTAGGAATCTCACAATTGAGGTTGAACTGCAGTACCTTCATCGTCATCTATTTTTTTTGTCGCTTTGACTGCCGCCTTATAGAGAGAGCATTTGCAGCTCTTAGTGACATGATCAATATTTTTTGCGCTACTTTGATCCGCCCAGGCTACACACCTAGTATTCTTCTTGCAGTCATGAATTTTATGACCGATCCCTCCATACCGGGCGCAAAGTTTGGACCGGTCAACATGCCTTTTACATATCACCGCAAGATGACTGGAGTACAAGCACTGAAAAGAGTCTGTTCGCAACACTATGACGACAGTTAACCCATCCTATTTGGATGTTCCCTCTTCTTTGAGGGAATGCAGGTCGATTATGATCGTCACTGTTTGCGTTCCTCCATACGCTTCCCGAAGAGACTTGATATTGAGTATTCCGAGATCAGTGGTTTTATCGAGCCCCTCACGCGATTCCGTTGCTTTCTGCTATGCTTTCACCAAATCCTCGTATTTGAGCGTATCTTGGTAGCTCGAATTTCACCGAAAATCCCCAGTTTTACTAGTAGCAGACCTGACTGATAATGAACAAGCGGCCTCCGAATCCGTGGAGCTAGCATCGGCTACTGGGGCTGTCACCCGGGGTGGTCATCCGGTTCTCTGTGTTTGGGTTCTTGGAGGGAACCCACTCTGCACACGCTTTTAAATTTGAGTTTCTCGGAAGGTGTTGGTTCACGTCGACGTATTTTATTTGGTCCTTACCCTAGATTCTGAACACCAGCTAAAAATATCGGGCTTGCTTCTATCTACCACCTAGACACACACAATGTTGCTAAACCTTCCAGGGTGCAAAAACTATCTGCGTGTGACGCATTCCTCTCTGAAAGGATCGATGTTGCACCGTCGGTTGAGAGTTAGGCTTTGCTGAACTGCTTTTCTATGGAGATGAATCCCTTATACTCCTGTACCAACGTAAAGGTCCTTCAGTTTCCAGGAGGAGTGGATGTTTTTGTTTATCTCAGTTATGAGAATGTATTTATATACAAACACCTGAGGGAGAAACGAGGATTTCCTTCGTTAACTGAGTGTAGGACTCTGGCAATGACTGCCAATGCCCATTCACAGAACTGTGTCCAAGCACGATAGCCGAACTACCCAGGCTTGGAACCCAAATCACAGCCAGGACCGCATTAAACTTGGCTTTAGTCTGGAATGATAACAGGAAGCCAGGTCTGGTGCCGAACTTCGGTAATACGGGTGAAACTTGGAATAAAAATCTGACATTCTGGCCAATAATTTGCAGGATTGGTTCACACTTGTGTGCACAATTTCGTGGTAGGCGATTCAGTCTAAGCTGACGAAGCAGGCTCAACTTCATCCAAAAAATATTTTTTTTGAAAAATCAGAGACTGCTATTTTATAAATGACTTTACACACGTTACACTATATTTTTGTCACTAAGTCCGTAAAGCAGTACTTCACGGCCGCTTCGCGGCCGTGAAACACTGCCCACAGACGTCGTGACAAAAAATATTGTTTGACGCACGGCTGTGAAGAACTTTTCTGCCTCATATGATTACAGAACTCGCCTTCGGCTCGTCCTGTAACCTCATATTCGCCAGAAAAGTTCGCCACGGCCTAGTGTCAAAATGTACTATACTTGACAAGTGACTTGAATTCATCACACCAAATAAAAGAAGAAATTGGGCAATCTTCCTATTGACCAGGGAGAAAATGGATCTATAGCCATTTAATTATTCTTATTTTTAGTATTTTTTATTCTAATTTTTTAATTGATATAAATTGAAATAACTTTTCATTCGGAAGCGTATTAATGATGAAATTCACAGAAAAAGGAAAACAGAAATAGAAGCAGTAATGCAGAAAGTAGCGGTCTGATGACTGCAGTCAACCATGCTCCTTGCTTGTTTTTTTACCTAATTATATTCGGCACAACTTGAATATTAAGTTTGATCTCCTCTGCTATTGGCTATTGGAATAACTATATACTTCCAGAGTATTCCTAGGCCGTCATATACTTGTATATTCCTGAACATTGTTTATAATGAGAACGGCTAGGGTTCGATGCGTGAATTGTTAAAATTCCGGAAAAGTGATGCATTGCACGAATAAGTTGAAAAAATAATCCGAGATCACCCAGTAATGTTCGACATGGTTTTGTTGTTTCAGGCAATTACTAGGTAATGGAACTCTTTATTTCCCACCATTTCTTGCCCAGGACTTTCGGGCAGAAGTACATAATGCCCGATACAGATGTCGAGCAGCTAGTTCCGTGGGAACAGTATTGTCAAGAGAAGTTACACTTCGCGCCGGTAAGTGGATATTTGTTCGTGTGGAGTCCGATGTAATGTTTGTCAGGCTCTGGTGCAATCTTAGTGATCCCCAGGCCTACAACCAAATTCAAAAGTAAAGGCTACGAGAGTAAAAAATTGGAGCTAGCATATGTTAAACAGTTAAAAGTAAAGGTCAACAGAAACAATAATGAGGATTAGAAATAAAAAGCAGAAATGAGGTTTGCAACTACCTACGTTAATGATCACAAAAGTAAACCTAGATCCAAATATAATAGGGTCAGTAATGAGAGTCATAACTCAGGGTTTCTAGACTCTGAGATATGGATCAGATGTTAAGGATCAAAATAAGAGTGAAACGTGATAAGGGCAATGTGATCTTCAAAAATAAGGAGCTAATCTAGGTAGAAGTATCCAAAAGGCCTAATTATTCAATTTAACTTGAATAAACGTAAAGATTAATCACCCAAGTTAGATTGACATTGATAAGGCTATTACACAAATCTAGTGGCTCATGCATATATCCTATTAAAAAATCACAAAAAAACTTTTGTGAAGAAATTGGACCAAGTTGACGTTGTAATTCCAGACCCTAATTTAAAAAAATCTATCGTCAATTTTATTCACAAAAAAATACATGAAATCAAAAGTACGCCAAGCCCTTGATTCGTAAATTATATAGGTCAACTGAAAAACAAATAACTAGCGTTTTTTTACACAATGCGTCAAGTTAATGTTCTTCACCTGGATGTATAATACACCGCTGGCATTAAGAATTTGAAAAAATGAGGAAGTGGAGGAATAAACACGAAGTCCGAAGAGCGAAGAAAAAACAGACATCAGTAGCTGCATCATCAACGTACTTGCCGTGATTCATAGGATGAAGACAGATCGTTTCATTACCATATATACTTTTAGAATAATAAGAAAGAAACCGCCCCAAGTGTGTTGATGCTGCAGCTACTGATGTTTGTTTTTTCCTCGCTCTTCAGACTTCGTGTTTTTTCGTTAACTTCTCAATTTTTTTCAAATTCTCAATGCGAACGGTGTATTATACACAAATATGAGTAAAATTGATTTTGCCCATTGTTTATAAAACGCTGATTTTTCGTTTTTCAGTAGACCATATTAATTGCGAACGAAGGGCTTGGCGTACTTTTTGTTCCACGTTTTTTTTTTTTAGATAAAATTGACGGTGTAGCCATCGCTACATTACCGAGACGCCAGCTCGCTCTTTCATGCGACAATGCTTCGGTATCACAATGGGGACTTCTTGGCGCTACGTCACACTGATACGTCACAGCGCTGCCCCCACTCTAGTAATTGTCTATATAAGCGCACACCCGATGCGGACTCGCCGAGCTCGCGCTCGACTGGCTCTGAGCGCTGAGCTACCTACCTCACTGCTCCCTAGGTTTCACACCTTAGTAATTACATTGTTATACGCTTTGCATTTCCTAGTTGTTCTTTCCATTCTCTGGATTGAGAACCCACTAGCGCTAGCTCCCTTCGTGTATATGAAGGGATTTAGCGTACAACGGGGGACAGAAAAATAATTAAACCCACTTCTTTTATATATTATAATATAGTATTGTCTCTCTCCGAATTTTCGAATCATCGAGAAAACAATACAATAAGTGAAACAAGGACAGATGATGGAAAATTCGGAGAGAAAAAGGAAACCAGAGATAAATGTGCGGGAGGCTCTGGCCACTCGCACTTTCATCTTGGTGTGAGTGCACGTCGGTGAGTCAATGGTACGCTAGCACGTCTGTGTGCGTGGCTGTGGGTGTGGGTGTAGCGGACGCTACATATCTACGCACGGACTGATCTCTATACTTTTCCCTCTTCAGGTTGAAGAGTACGATTCACTTTCTGCGCGTTGGACGCAAGTCCAAGATATTTCTCTGACACACAAGTAAATTGTGAGCCGTCCGGGCTAAATATAACTAGCCTGATCGCTACATCGGTGTATTTCTTAAAATAGGATCAGCAAATAAAACGTCACCTTGGCCAAATTTTTCCACAAAAGTTATTTTGTAATTTTTTTTATAAGATTTCACTCATTTTTGCATAGCAGAACAATATTCTGCAAAATAATAGGGCGAAGAGGAGCAAAATGGATAGCTAACCTTACTCCGAATTGTGAAAAATATTCTGCGCTGAGAGATTGTTTATTTTTTATCCCGGGAGCGGGATAAAATGGGTGTAGATGAAATAGTTTTTCCATTGATTATAAATTACATTGGGCTTTCTCAAATATAAAAAAACCTATGATGTCCTCATTGCTCAATGCTTTAGCATTGATTATAATAAAAATTATGTTATTTTCATGAATTTTGCCAATTATACAGTATGGAAGGAGAGGGTGGGGAAAGCCGGATGTGTGTCACGTAACGTCATTGTACATACTGAATCCCCAATTTTCATTTATTAATTGTTATTGATCTAATAGTAGCGTTCCAGAAAGAGAAAACTCTGGCCTCGTGATTCCCGAATTCTTTAGCATCGAATAGAATAAAAATTTTGTTATTTTACTAATCAACTATCATTCCCAGAATAATGAAAGGGCTTTCCTAAAATTTACCAAATTACATAAGCGCTTTCTGGCACTCCATGCTGTACGCTTTTACCTGTGGCTAGGCTTTCATATGGGTCCTGCCATAAGTTATTATTATATTATAGCCCATAATCCAAAGCCATTTGTAATTATTAGCATATAATTGAAAATCACTTTTTTTATTCTCCTTAGTTCAAGGTCCATTGTAGATTATTGTCAGTCCGTTTATTTTAATTGAAAATAAATATTTGTTTCCTTTTTAATTAAAAACTTTATTCGGTGCCAACTTTGAGGAACAAAATGCACTGATAAAATAAAATCGTAGAAATATTACATTAGATGGTTGATATGGGAGGATATTTCTATTTACTGATTCAATCGCGGAAGTAAAGATATCTTCATAGAGATCATAGTGAACTTATATAATGTAACTAAGGATGGATTCCGTCAAGAATTCTAGAGTTATAAGAACACAAATAAAACCCATTCGGGGAGTAGTTGTGTGGCGTGTATTATATGCGACAGCATCGGCCTATGACGTCATGGAGGTAAAACGTTAACTTGGCCTGATACGCTCTCGCGTAGCTTAATGTCACCCATGTATCTAGCGGACAATTGAAAGGGGTTTTCATTCAGGTTTTTTTGATAGAAAGAAAATAGTTTGAAGATTAAGAATCAATCACTATCAATAATTGATAGTGCGTTGTTTAATTTTTATGATTTACAGTTTTTCGTGGTACGATCGGAGTGGACATAATACTGTGGGCGCGCAGTTTCGTCTGTATGAAGCCCAAGGTGAGGAAATCATTCAACAAATCTGAGTGGTATTAATTGCTCAGGCGATAGTAAACTGTATATCTATCGGTAAATGGTTGATCAAAATTAAATAAGGCACTATCAATTAGTGATAGTGATTCATCATGAATGATCAAACCATTTCCTTTTGATAAAAAACAACTGAATAAAACATATTTTCAATAATTGTCGGCTAGTTACATGAGTGAAACGTTGTAATATGTCTATAATTCAATTGTTCACTATCAAATATTATTAACCCTTAGCTGCTCGCTTCACTCCACGAACGTAACTGATCACCTATATAGCGCCGCGTCGTACGTTTCCAAATGGATGGTTCCACATCAATATGCCAATCAAATAATAATTCTTTTTAGATACTTACATGCATTCAATACTCGTAAAAACAATACAAATCCTACTAAATGAATATATTGCAGCAATCACAACAATCACAGTTCAGCTGACTCTGCCATTTTCGGACGTCAGCTGAAAGGGGCACGAGAGGACTGGCAATGCCGCTCGTCAAGCCTCTTATGTGGAACAGGTCGCACCGAGAGCATTGTGCCGTAATTCTCGGGGTTTTCTTGATGAAAAAAATTTGAAAAAATTGACCCGTTTCAAAACATCGGAATGGCCATCAAAGCCATAATAACATAATATTTGAGGAATACCTATATTGCCGGGTCATGAATCCCAATAGTTTAGTCATAATTTCGAGAATGGTTAGAAGTGGGTTAAACGCACGTTAAACACACTAAGGAATAAATGCACGTCAATCATTGTCAACCGATTAGCAATCGATCTAATACGGTTATTTCTAGAAATAACACGTTGGTCGGCTAATCCATGTGAACCCACTACGGTCTCAGACGTGCTCTGCATTACTCACACCTACATGCTACTTCCTAGTTCAGGGGCCACCGCTATGAAATTTCGCCACTTCATAAGCGCCAATAATCCCCCGTATAATCTCGAGTGTTAAATTATATACAAGAAATACCAACCCGCGCAGGCGGCCAACATGGTGGGACAGAACTCACATTTCGTGATGTGAGAAAAATATGAGATGAAACTCACGAAAATGCAAATTAATGGCCGTTGCACTGGAGTGATTTTTTATTTAATTAGTGAATCACAAAAGTGAAGACACTATCCGAACGATAAAGCTGTGATTATGTGATGTATCTAACGATGGTTATGAGTGTTATCGCGTGGTTAATGTGATAAAAATGAATTCAAGTTTTTTGGAGGGTTTATGTTTATGTTAGGACCTGTATATCATACCCAACCGCTCTGCCTGAAACGTCAACTTGACAGATACGCTGTCGCGTATCTCGATGAAGATATTAGCATGAATAGGTGCACGTGCACTTAATATCGCAGGCACCCAATGATGTACAGTCCTGCAGCAAACTGAACTCAGTTATCTCGTGCATTGAGGAAGAAAATCGAACTTCGTATAATGAGTTCTCAGGTGCAAAATGATGAATCAATTCGTTCTTATTTTACTATTGCATGTCTCCATTCTTTAACACACAATGAGTTGGATGCCAGCGGGATAATGCCCGAAATCGAACGCTAAAATCGGTCTCTGAAGCCACCTCGTAGCTCCAGCGGGATCTTCGAGTGACGCAACTCACAGTACCGGCCAACAACAGAGGGTGTGGTAGAGTGGACGAGTTTCATCAAACTGACAGCCAAATTCACGCCCAGCAAGGTGTCTGCCAGCGAAATTTTGTTTTTTTCGGGCTATCACTGAGAGCCGACAACCTTGTAGCGGTCGCACTGTTACTGGGTTACTCGAAATAGTAGAAAAGGTGAACCTTTGTGATGACTGGACCGTAATTAACCAGAAAAAGTAGTGACCGATGAATGGAATTAGAATGTTAACGGATGGGAACTGATTGCGTTAGATAAAACACTAAAGTGTACCATGGACTGTCTTACGTAGAAGTCAGAAAGAGATCACAGTTTGAGAAAGATGCCCCGTATTACCCTTTTGTTAAGAATAAGAAATTTATTTAATCGATACTTGAATTTACAGAAAAGATCCAAGATAAAATCGAGGAATACATGAAATAAAGAAGATAGGAATAAAAGGACAGTGTAATTTGTGTTGTTTCGACTTACAGTTGTTGAGAATTCAAAAAGGGAAGGTACGATCACTCAGGTCCGAAGTCTCTGGATGGAGGTGGACTCCGTTGAATCTGTCGGGGATGGCTGAGGCGAGGGTTCAATGGATCTGAGCTGTTGGAGGTTCTGCTGGTGATGGAATTCCGGCAAGTTGCTGATCTTGACGATGTTGAAGATGAGGATCAGGGCGATAAGTTTGAAAATATTGATGAAATTGTCAATTGGTGGCGATGAGCAGTGGTAGCTCAACTTTCGAGTAGGGTTTCCAGTGGTGAAACTCATTCTCGAGAATAGTTCGTCAATTTTCCAGATCCAATAATCCTTACTTGTAAATAATTAGTTTCTTATGGGACTCGTTATAATACAGACTCTCCACAAAATTTGTAATATGGACTTTCACTGCTCCGGTGAAAGATGAATAAAACAGGTTGACAGGTCTCCTGGCCTGGCCGTAAAAGATAAGTGTCCAATCTCGATTCTGGAAGCTTCACCAGATCGGTGAGAGTCCGTTGCTGACTTAAGATGATTGGGGGCGAGTCAAATAATGAGTCCAAGCTGACTGGTAATTCAGTTCAGAGAATCGCTTATACCATGGAGAGCAATTTCTGAGGAACAATTTTCTGGAACAATTTCTCTCATACAAAGTCTCTGGAACAATTTCTCTCGTAGAAAATCTGTGGTACAATTTCTCTCGTACAAATTTCCTGGAACAATTTTTGTGGTCTAGTTCAGAGCATTGCTTATACCACGGGAGGCAACTTCTGCAACTACTGTTGAAGATTACCGGAACGAGTCTCGGAGTTGATTAACTGGTGAGTTGTGGATAGGCGAAGAGCCCAGTAATGAGTCGAAGCTAACTGGTGTTGCCGACACCGCAGTTAAAGTTAGGATGTGATTATTAAAACGCAATCCGACAAACCAAAAGTTTTATTACCCACGGGTTGTGGGAAAGAGGGTTCTCCATTTTGAATACTAGAAAAGTGAACATGTGGAAATAGGAGCGGCCATCACCCCGAACCGCCGGGTAGCACTAGCCAACCGTCGAGGAGAAGGAACCATCTGGAACGAATTACCTTAAGTGGAAATCACATACTTTTGCTCTTCACGCAAATTTAACAACCATGTCACACCTAAGTGCAGACCAACTTGGTTTGTTACAAAAAAAATATCGTAATCTGCAAAACAGAGTAGACCTCCGCATTGACAGTAGAAATCATGGTTAATCACTTCCTGAGTCGAGACGAGCACAGAAGACCTGCGTGCATGATAGCTCAAGATCACAGAGAAATGGCCCAGCTCTAATTTACCGAAACCTCAACATTCTTTTCTCTCCCTCTCTCTCTCTCTCTCTCTCTCTCTCTCTCTCTCTCTCTCTCTCTCTCTCTCTCTCTCTCTCTCTCTCTCTCTCTCTCTCTCTCTCTCTC
>JAPYZM010003375.1:0-11749 GCA_030522845.1 Psyttalia concolor
GCTTGAAAGCCCGAAAAATTATGATATTTCAATCAAGTGAAGGATCATAATCTCTTAGTTGGTGAAAATTAGGTGTGGTCAGTATAAAATGACGATAAGCATTTAATTATCAATGTATAATCACACCCTCAATTCCCTAGACACTTTGATCGAAAAAACGCTAATAATTATTCCTACACACACAGAACCCACCTGGCACCTAATTATTGCCTGATAAGAGATGATGGCGGTTTGTTTCATTCCAAAATGATAATTTTTCATGTTTTCTCACGTGTGTAATTTCCCAAGAAAGAAAGTCGCTAAAACTGTGAAATGTGGGGAATTCTGGGGAATCTAGGGAGAAAATTTGAAAAAAGCTCGAGAAGACGGCCCTTAAGGTCCGTCTCCTAGAGATTTTTTTGGTTTTTGTCACTAGATTCCCCAGTTTTCCCTACTTTTTTTTCCTTCACGCTTGAAAGCCCGTATAAAATGACGATAAGAATATAATTATCCATGTATAATCACACCTTCATTGCCCTGGATCTTTTGGTCGACATAAACAATATGGCGGTCGAATTCCACTTACGAAAAAAGGACGAATTATTATTCCTACACATACAGTACACACTTCAGGCCTAATTATCGTCTTGTAAGAGATTATGGTCCTTCATTTGACGGAAAATCATAATCTTTCGTGCTTTCTAGCATGTGTAATGCACTGAAAAAAATAAAACAAATTTTTTAAGAAGACTAGTCTTAATTCCCTAGACGACCAATAGTGGTCACCAGCTATAGTTTTATCCCTAGCAATAATGTACTTCGATATCAGCGCAGGACAACTAAAAAGCGCTGAATGTAGAAATCGCTGAGAATAATCTGTGTAACAGGCGATAGTGTAGTCGTAGGCTCAACATATTTCCACAATATTTCTCTCTCCATCTGTCAGCCGGATGTGTGTCATCAAATATCGATTAAATTTTTTCTCATCACGATGAGAATTCACTCTGTAGAAATTGTTTTCCATACCTCAAATTGTAGCATGTTAATCAATAGATCAATAGATCTTGCTCAGAGCGTTCAGCGTATTTTGTGGATTTTTTTTTATTGATTTTTTTAATTGTTTGGTAGCGCAACGAGTTGAACTTTTTGGTCATTGAGATTTTGTGTTTCAGTGCTGTGGCGTTGGAGGTGGCGGGTCCACGGCACCTCAGGCCACTCATCACCTGGGTACAGGGACTGTCGTTGGCACAACCTCCGGGAGAGCCACCATCATGCAGGACACAGTGTTGGAATCCATCCTGGAGGTGAGTCTGAATTTTTTTCCCCACAAAGTGAAACGCATGACGCAAGAGACTGGGCTAAATGGACGGATTTCAATGGCCAATAACTCGAGATCTGCCGAACGAAATTTAACGTTTTAGCCTCATATTGAAGCTGAAAACTCGAACTTTAATTTGAACGGAAAATCATTCAATTTCACTCTGCCGATCCCGAGCTATTGTCAATTGAAGACCCTCATTTTTGCTCCCCTCGCCCCTAATTCAATAAAAAAAAACGTTTCACAGAATATTTCACTCGTTCTCCATCGCCTCTAGGGGAAACTAAAAAAAAAGGATTTATAGTCATTCATTGGGATTATTATTAACTGATAATGCAATTAATTAATAATCTTTCTGGGAGAAAAATTAATAGAAAATCCCTAGACTAAAAGTAAAACAAAAAAATGTCGAGAAATTTCTGTACAAAATATCTAAATCCGAAAAGTTATTTTAAAAAATTAAATTCTCGTAACTTTTTCTGGTAAATAATTTCTCTGGGACTTTTAGATGAAAAACAAAATCATTTTTGAGGACTCCTCGAAATCTACAGATTTTTTCTATTAAATGTTCTCGTGGGAAGATCAATCATCGAGTGGTGGCAATCAATCTAGAACTGGGAAAAACAATCGTAGAATGGGAAAAAAAAGTCATAAAAACAAATGGAAAAATGTCTACACTGAGCTGGAGGCATAGTTTTCCGCATAATGATTCTATCTCACCACCCAATTTCACTTATTAATGCCACGCAGACAATTTCCATCGCTGGGGAAACCCCAGAAGCAAAATGTCGGATTTATTAAAAAGCTGGGCTGTCAGGATTTCTCACGAAAAAAATTATTGAGTACGGCGCACAATTTCGGTTGTTTTTTTCTCCAAAACTAATATTCTAAAATTGTTTGTTCAATTTTATTATTGAGCACAAAACATGTCTTCAGAAATTGTTAACAATTTGTATGAATTTTAATCGAGTTTTTTTTTAGAATTATATCACTGGTGAACGGGTGGTATTAAACATATCGTACAATATCTCCGAATGTAAGGGGAATAGCGAAATTTTTGTCTGAACCTTGATCGTAGAAAAAATTGCGAGCTACAAAAAAGGTGATTACAAAAATTTCCCTATCTCTTTTAGATTCCGAGATATTCCCTAAAAAGTCAGTTAAGAATTGCGTCCTCGTAAATCGATTGATGTGACACACTAATTCCTCTTCATCCCTGACCTCCCCTTCTCCAGCAAATGCGCGAGACGGAGGCTCGCCGAGCGGACCTGGAGCGTCAGCACGCCGAGGCACAGAACCAGCTGCGGGATAAGATAGCAGGGAGATACCAGGGGCCGGAATCGGTGGAGGCACTTCAATCCAAAATACGAGAACTGGAGAAGAAGACGGAGCTGCAGATGGTGAGACACGAAGAATTGTCCCTGGAGTTGACGAGCCTGAGGAGAGCCAGGAGTCGTGGTCCAGGTAGTACTCCACACACCTCGAGTGTGACAGGAACTACCTGGCCACCAGCGGGATCAGAGATCGACAGAATTATAGCGAAAATTGAGCAGGACAGCAGGTGAATTGATACTTATTTCATTATTGCTTCAGACTATCGGCAAGAGTTCAATATTTACGTTTTATTATCAAGTACATAAATAATGATGAACCTGATGAATATTATGGCCCAGCCTGCCCGATCTATTTTTGCCCCTAGATTCCCCCAGCATTCCCCAGAATCCCAGCTGATTGCCGCTATTTACGGGGCTACTAATAACGGACGAAAACAGGCATGGAAAACCATGATCTTGGGGTCAAACGAAAGGTCATGATATCTGATACGTCGACAATTACGTCTCAGAAAGGAATAATGATGATTAAAATTTTCTCCCAAACCACAACCAAATTTTCCAAGATGGCGGCCGAATTTCATTCGCGAAACAAACCCAAATAAGAATTCCTCCGAGAGCAACACACATTCGAGACCTAATTGCCGACATCTTAGATTTTATAACCTCTCGTCTGACCCCCAGACCATGATTATTCATGTCCATTTTCCCCCGTAATCAATAACCCCCGTAAACGGCTGTAACAGCTGGGCATTTGGGGAATTCTGGGGGAATCTAGGAACAAAGATGAACTGACAAAAGACTGTTTCACACAAACAGTGGCAGAATTCTCCACGAGCTGGATCACGGAAGAGGTACAGTGACGACACAGCAGCCGTCGGCGACGGGAATCCTGAGATCAAGTGCCGAGAACCTGCCCAATTTAAGTCACCAGCATCCACCCCATCCGCACGCCTTGAATCTCGGGATGTCCTCTCAAACGACTCACGTAAGTCCCGAAACATCCATGGCGCTCGTCACTCATGATTTCCCTCTTAACCTGGGACAATTACAATAATTGATTATTAATTGTTCCCTCAGTACGTAGGCTCTCCAATGCCCCAGACTCCGCTGATGCCTGGATGTCCACCATTAACACCAAATGGCCCACCATATCACTACAACGAGCCCATTCCCCCAGCTCCATCATTATCAACGAGCCAATCTCAGCCGGCCTTTCAGCAGAAGCTCCAGCAGTATCAGCACACCCACGGCCATCAGTCTCACGTTGATTTGCCGAGCTCTCATTCGCAGGGCACATTGCCCTCGCAGCAGAGCCAATCACAACAGAAACAAACGCACAGCCATTTCACGGGCAATCAGTACCAGGAGAGTTATCCCCATACGCAAACGTATCAACAGCCTCTGCAGTCATCAACACAGCCACAGCAGGGACAACAATTGCCTTCGTCTAGCTCTTACCTCGGTTCAGGCAGCCAATCTGTCATTCCCCATTACACTCAAACGGGACAGACTGGACAGAATTATCAACTCAATGGTAGTCAGGTGAATATTCATTGAAAATCCTCCAATTTCTGGCTTTTTGTTGATTCCTATCGTTCGCATTGCAAATATTTCTTTGGTTTACACCTGGAGATCTCCTCTCTTGGGGGGAAATTATTAAAAATCATTTGATGGACTCGTTTGTTTTGTTATTTGTTTATAGTATTCAATGTTAATTTAATTAATTTCGTTGAAGGCCCGGCTTAAATTTCTTTTCTCTGGGTTCTCCAGAATTTTCTACGATTCCAGCTGAAACAGCTGATGTTTATGGGGTTACTAATTACGGGCGAAAAAACGTACGAGTAATTTTGATCTTAGGGTCAAAAGGAAGGTCGTAAAATCTAAGATGTCGGCAATTAGTTCTCTAAGTCTGTTGGTCTCGTAGGAATTATCATTTGTGTTTGATTTGCGAGTGAAACTCGGCGGCCATATTGGAGAATTTTGTCATGGTTTAGTGCAAAATTGGCGTTCCAATCATCGTTAGTCCCCACTGATACATAATTGCCGACATATCAGACGTTATGACCTTTCGCATGACCTGAAGATCGTATTTTTTTATGCCGGCTTTCGCCCGTAATTAGTAGCCCCGTAAACACCTGCAATCAGCTGGGATTCTGGGGAATTTTGGGGAATCTAGGGACAAAAATCGTGGCTTTGTCTTCTACAATGCGTAAAATATCCAATTGCTCTCTCTTATTACTTATTTATATTATTCATGTCTTTGCAGAGTACGAATTACCCAAATTTATCGCTGACATCCCATCCGAATGGCACGTTCACATCAGGAGTGAGTAGTTACGCTACAGCTCATCAACTGGGCCATCACAATTATCCGGTGACTCAGACGAATCTCCCGCAAACGACTCTCGCCTCATTGCCATCATACTCATCATCGTCATACCATACGGCACTCGGTGTGCTCACCAGTGCCCCCCAAACTGTGCTTCCCTATTCGAGTGTACAAAGCACATTTTCAACAACTCCATCGACATATTCAACAGTGGGGACCAATGCTTTTGGCACGTCTGGCGTCAGTTCAGGTGAGACAATTAATTAACTTACTAATCTAGAATAATTAACACGCATTGCACGCCCTACGCGTGCTGTTCGACGAGAACACCCTCGAAGAGGTTTCACTCGCCTGGGACTGAGTGAACTCTAATTATTGGCTTTTAAATCTGAAATTATTATGAGCATGAACGGCTGATCTTTGCGTCGAAGTCAAACTCGAGGGGACAAATCTTGCCGCAATGTTGATGCATATTTGGGCTAACTAAGTAAAATACCAGGACTTGCCTATCGTACAAACAGCGGCTCGAAAGTGTTCTCCAAGGATCTGGGCAATCATCTCCAGGGAAATGCTTGTCACACACCGAATAAAGCGGTCAGATGACATCTCGTCATGGACGAATTGTCTATGCAGATGCCACGTGACGGCCATTTTGTTTCCGTGTCCCGAAATTTTCCCATGTTTTGTTGAATTTTGTCATGGAAGCGTCCATCAGCTGATCAGTGACCCGTCATTTAGCTTGCATCACAAGAATTTGAAATCCCTAGAATTCACTGGCAATATTTCCTCGCGTCACTCCTCAATTAATCCTCCCGTCAGGCTCATCATCGAGCGGTCTTCTCCAAGCGATGGGCGACCCTCTCCAGGCAATGCAACAGTTGTCAGCCCAGTCGCAGGCCAATCAGCTCCATCAGCAGGCGATAATTCAGCAAATTCAGCAGAGTCTTCGGGCGAGTTCACCAACAGCAACACCAACCCCAGGCCATCACTTTCTAGGTCCACGACAGATGCCAAAAGTACCCACTGGCATTCTCACAAATCCCCTGGATCGTCTGACTAATGAAACAATATTGCCAGAGGGTCAGGTGGACATGCTGGATATACCTGGCAAGGGGAGGTGCTACGTATACATAGCGAGATTCAGTTACGAGCCCTTTCAACACTCACCGAATGAGAATCCAGAGGCCGAATTGCCGGTGCAGGGGGGCGATTATTTATTAGTTTGGGGACAGCCCGACGAGGATGACATTCTAGATGCTGAGACACTCGATGGACGCAGGGGACTCATTCCCGCTAATTTTGCCCAGAAACTCGTTGGCAATGATCTTCTTGAGTTTCATCAGGCTGTACTGGGACTGAGGGATGTTGATGATGCTGCGTCCACGAATATTCCACAGGTGAGGCTAGACTAGGCTGCATTATTCAGAATTCCCTAGAATTCCAGTTGTTTACTGAGTACAGTTGGTTACCGGGTTAGTAATTACGGGCGAAAAGGGGAGTAAAAAATTATGATCTTGGGCTCGAACGAAGGGTCATAATATCTAATATGTCGGCAATTAGGTCTCCGGAGGAATAATGATGATTAGAATGTAATAATGTATACATAACTAATGTCAATTTCCCCCAGACCACGCCGAAGTTTTCCAATATGGCGGCTGAGTTTCACTCGCGAAATCAACGCCAATTATAATTCCTACAAGAAGAACACAGACTGGAGACCTAATTGCCGACATGTTGGAGTTTATGATCTCTCGATTAACCCCAAGATCATAATTTCTCGTGCGGTCTTTTGCCCGTAATTAGTAATCTCGTAAACGGCTGCAATCAGCTGTTATTCTGGGGAATTGTGGGTAATCTAGGGAGGCCGATAATAATCGGCCAGGCCGGGCCTTAAATCGCCTGCAGTCCCACTCTGCCACACCCAAAACACTTGTTTTATAGAAAATTCTTTAAGAAAACTCTGCCGAATCCCTAATTCTAAATTAATTAATTTATTCTTCAACATCTCTCGTCTAATTTTTTCCTGAAAAACGTCTGAGAAAAAAAACATGAGAACCCTCGAAATTCAATCTCTGACAATTTATTGCCTGGATAATTGCAAAATTACCACTTCACTCCCAACTTCCGTGGAAAATTCTATTAACTCCCGATGAATTTCCAGTGCTACCTTCAAGATATTGATCTGGAGCTGGCAGCACTCGAGGAGGGTAACAGAAATCGTCACGCCGAGCTGTCAGCCTACGCCGAACTTGACAATATTGCCGATGAGGACGAGCAGGAGCCACCAGGTTGGTCTAACTCAGAGTTGCATCAGCAGAAATGGATGATTAAAATTAATTACTAAAAAAAAAACGAGAGAGAGAGCATCCTCGCAATATTTATAGTCGGACACAAACCACTTAGATGATCTCCCGGACGATTTTGTTACTGAGTTCATGGAAAAAATTGTCCTCCAGTGTGTGTGTATGTGTGTGTGTTCACTATTAGTGAAGATAGCATGAGATATTTATTAAGATTCTGTGGTTTGTCTTCGACGTTTAATCACTGATTGCACGTTTTCAGAGTGACTAATGATTTTAGAACGAATTCATGAGGTGATTGTTGGCTTTTAAGATCATCACTCTCATGAATCCTCCATTCTGAGGCCGGCACCCCATGAGCCATCAGCAGGGCATGCTATTTCCAATATTCCGCTTTATCCTTTTGTCTTTTTGTTCCCCCCTTCCCCCGTTCACGTCTTCCGCACAGCTGTCGACAAAATGGCGGACGCCCGATGGACAAATGGACATATTCACTTCGTTATCATTACACTCGTGTCGTTTACGTGTTCAGTGGGCTCTTAGGCGATCGCTTTAGTGATTAGATTAGATGAAGGTATCTAGCTACAGCTAGGCTTTGTCTTGTCTTTTTCCTCCTGAAGAAGTCTACCTGTTTTCGGACCTAGTACCGGCGCCTCAGCATCTCACCCTCGAGCGCCAGCTTAACAAGAGTGTTCTCATCAACTGGACAGCACCGGAGAATTCACATCAGCTTGAGTCTTATCATGTCTACGTTGATGGGGTGCTCAAGGTGACGGTTAAGGCCACGGAGAGGACACGAGCGCTGGTGGAAGGCGTCGATTCAACTCGGGTTAGTTATTTTGTCTGGTTAAATTTGATTATTGAGGGGATAGGCACTTATACCTGAGTCTAGGGTCTTGAGGGAAAACTTGGAATTTAGGGGAGGGCTTTGTAATTACTTGACAGGGTCAAGTTAGTTTGTTTATTTGTCTACATTCCCCAGAATTCCCCAGAATAACAGGCGAGGTGTAAACGGCTGTAGTTTATGGGGTTACTAATTGCGTCGGAAAATAGCCATGAATAATTTTGATCTTGGGGTCAAACGGGAGGTCATAAAATCAAGAATGTCGGCATTTAGGTCTTCAGTGTGTTTTGTTCTCGTAGGAATTATTATTTGTGTTTGTTGACCAGCGAAATTCGGCCGCCATCTTGAAAAATTTTCTCATGGTTTGACGGAAAATGAGCGAAAATAAAATCATCATTCTCACGTGAGACTTAATTGCCGACATGTTAGATGTTATGACCTTTCGCCTGACCACAAGATCATAATTTTCCGTACCTCCTCTCGACTGTTATCAGTTACCCCGTAAACAGTTGTAATCAGCCGGCGTTCTGGGGACCTCTGGGTAATCTAGGGATAAAAAATCGATGAGATCGCGTCTTAAATTCCAATAAAACGCCCCAAAATTCTTATTTTGAGGTTATGTTATCCTCAATTTGCGATCGCAAGTCTCAAGTTGACGTCAATTTTGTCCCCCAGCATTGGAAAACTTCTTTTTCATAGAAAATTTGCCTGCATTTTTCCAGTACTTTATCATTTAATGAATCCATTGATTTCAGCCGCACAGAATAAGTGTTCGTTCCGTGACCCACTCAAGACGAACCTCTCGCGATGCAGCCTGTACAATGGTAATCGGCAAAGACGTCGCCATAGGCCCAACAGCTGTTAAAGCGTCAACAGTAACTGCGACAAGTGCAGTGATATCGTGGCTTCCAAGCAACAGCAATCATCAGCACGTTGTTTGCGTCAACAATGTCGAAGTTAGAACAGTAAAACCAGGTGTTTATCGTCACACAATAACTGGCCTAGCACCATCAACGATTTATCGTGTCACCGTTAAGGCCAAAAATCTACGTGCAACACACTTCGAGGACCAAAGCACTCAGTCAACCAATAATCTTGCCTGCCACGTACACTTTAAGACCTTACAGAAGGGTCTCCCGGATCCTCCCGTTGATATCCAGGTCAAGACATATTCATTATATATTTCATTAGTTGATCATTATCATGATATTACGTAGTGTGTAATGCTTTTGTCAAATGTTAATTCCTCGAGTGCAAAGTGGATAATTGTCCAAAGGTTCATTGTAGATTGTAGATGCTAATTTTAAGGAGATTCAATTTTTTTTTCATCACTCACTCGCTCATTCTGTCGTCATCATGAAATTTTTGGAATTATCAGGTGAAGTATTGGATGACCCGATAGACGTCTTCATCAGGTCATCTGATTCCTGTAAAAATTTTGAAATATCAGTAGGGAATTAGTTTTTTAGTACAGTCAAAATTCTTTACAGTCCCAAATCCAATTCTCATTCTAACCAAATAAGTCGGCACTTCTCTCATTGAGATAATGGCGCAATTAGGCCCAGACGGACCCTTAAGTTTCTTCAGATCCGCTTTTTTTCGAAGACTCATGTTCTGTAAAGCACCTCCCCCTCAATTGCGGTCCGAAGGACCCTCCACATTTGCAACATAACCTAACTTAGGGGTCCTCAATCTAGAAATAACTCGAATCTTGAACAGTAGGTTCATTGCTCCAGTTCTCCTTATTTTTATTGACGCGTTAGAGTATCCCTCCCCCCATCCTCCCAGCCGATAGTTGCCTAGATTGTTAGTGTTTTTAACTTTTTGTCTAAAATAGATAAACAGTAGACAAGAAATGCAAAACAAAAACAATGGAGATAACATTGGTCCGGCCTACGATAGAGAATTAACTTGACCAAGCCAGTTCCTTCCCTGGCGGACCTGTCGATTCTAAGAATCGAACGATCCGATTCCAACAGATGTCCAGCTTGAATCGACTCGCAATCGAGTTTCAGGAAATTTGATTGTAGGTCGTTTAAGCTACCTACACTTGACATCACAATCAACCATCGATCGAATGGCAATCGACTAAGAGCGTCACTCGATTCTTAGAATCGACTGTCAGTCGAATCTGAATCGACGGGTCCGTTAGGGTTCCCAGTAAGCAATTCTCCAATGGACAACTTGACTCGTTATTGAGAGTGAGGAAAATTCCGGAAAATTCATAAAATTAACTAGCGACTCAATTAAAAATCTCCAAATTCTGATACTTCACCGGATAATTGTCGATTCGACTGATTTATGACCTAAATTTTCTCATTCATATGTCGATTAAATTCTGTCGGATCTCCTTAAGTCGAACGGGCGATCAGGCGATCAATAAAATTTCGAATTTTTGATTTTTTCCACTGGAAAAAAATAGGTGGAGGCTGGACCGCAGGACGGCACTTTGCTAGTGACCTGGCAGCCTGTTGCCCTAAACGGTTCGGCCGTCACCGGTTATGCGGTTTATGCGGACGGCAAGAAGGTCACCGACGTCGACAGTCCAACTGGTGATCATGCACTCGTTGACATTCACAAATTAATGGGACTTAATCCAAAAGCGATAACAGTGAGGACGAAGAGTCGGGAGAGCCAGTCGGGTGACAGTTGTGCGACAGCAATACCGTGCAATGTATTGCACGGTGGGGCTATAGTGCACGGCCACATGGAGCAGGGACAGCTGCAGCAGGGGATGATGCAGGAGCATCATCGGATGGGACCGAGGCAGGCTTATCCTGGCGCACCTATGCCATCGCGCATGAGACGACATGGACCACCCAGGGTTGACGCCCATGGACAAATTATTATTGAGACTGATGAGAACCTCTCCGACAAGGAGATCTATCCCGGCCAGAGTCTATCGCAAATGGGTGAGATCAATACCTGGAGATGATGCTCATGGGGGAATGATAACACGAGACCTCCAGAATTAGCGATTTTTTTTTTACGTTTTTACAGAAATTTTTGCCAAATGAAAAGAGTTTGGAATTGGGTCGGGAAAATGCGGTCCATTTTTTTATGGTAGGTCTGGGGGATCAATGGATGGAAAGGATTTTGGACACGTGGGAATTCATTCTCAATATATAGTCCACAAATAACTGGGGAAAAATTCAGATATTTGCAGACCGGGAATCGAACCCGGGACCTTCCGATTACCAGTCGGGTGGAATGTATGATATATAAATTCATTAAACATTTTGTTAAAGAAAAGATTAATATTTGGAATATCTACAGACGATGAAGGATAGTAGAAATAAGAATAGGTTTGTGACTTCAATTAAATGTCTTAGAATTTAATTAAAAGACTTTGGGCCTACGGCGGCTCTCGGGTTTATTAATTACTACCCAAGGCAACCGAGAAATAGTACATTATGTATCGAGGACGATGAGTGGCGCATAAGTCCGAGTTTGAGGTTAAATGCACGACTTTCAGCCGAGGCTAAAAATTGTGCATCTAAACTCATACGAGGACTATGTGCCGCTATCGTCCGAAGGTCATATACGATTTTATGCTGCCAGGAATCAATTAATTGCGAGTCATCGGTTGTCATACTGCCCGATGAGTAAATTTATTCTCCTAGGAGAGTAAGTAACCAGAGGCGG
>JAPYZM010003376.1:0-11346 GCA_030522845.1 Psyttalia concolor
TGGTACTGGGTTGGAACCGGACTCAGGTACTACGCTAGACGAGGACTGACGCCCACAGTGTGGGCAACCTGAGTAATTAAAAATCAAGAAAACGTAATTTAACATGAATTATGCTTTTACTTACTGTTGATATTTAAGTAATTCGCGTCATGTGACAACTCACCCTGCGGTTCGCGAATGAAAACATTTTCTTCTGCGATGCAGCAGGGATCAGCCTGTTCGCGGACTAAAATCTGGTCTCTGTGCACTGGTGCTGGGTTGGAACCGGGCTCAGGTACTATGCTACACGAGCAGGTTTCACCTTGACGAACAACAACGCGTCCCTCTGGCACTGGTATCGCGTTGCAGCAGGACTCAGGTACTTCATCACATGCGCAGGCACAGCCACTGGATAGGCAATCTGCCGTGTTGCAGCCTGGCCCAGCCTGTTCACGGACTAGAAGACATTGTTTATGTCCTGATATCGGGTTGCCACATGACTCACGTGCAACGTTATAAAAGGACTCACGTCCACAGTGTGGGCAACCTGGAGAAAAATAATTTAAAACCAATTGACGATAACGAAAATAATTTAAGATGAATTTATTTGATATTCCAACTCACTCTCCTGCTGTAAAACCAGAACTTCATTCGGGGCTGATAATGTGTTGCAGCATGTCTCATCTTGTGGACGAATGACACCGTTTCCCAGCACTGGTGCCGGGTGGCCGCAGGACTCAGGCGCAACATTACATGAGGCCTTACCTCCACAGTGTGGGCAACCTGGAGACAAATAATCTCAATTAAATTGTCATTTCAGTGTTCAATCATCATTATATCGACCACAGCATTCGAGTATTATTAACACTTGAATTTGATCCGATGTGGTAACTCACTTGGTTGTTGAAGAACAAGGATTTCTTCTGGTGCTGCTCCCAAATTGCAGCCCATCGCACCAGGTTGGCGAATCCCACAATCTCCCTGTACAGGCCCATGATTACTGCAATGCTTAGATACTAAGTTACATGGACACTCGCCCCCACTGGATTGATAGCCTGGGGAAAATTAAAATCGAATCGAATTGCCATGGCGATTATGATTCATAATTACAATGAGTGGGGCATCCTATTACTATCGCCAGGAGTGAAATGCCTCATCTGATGTAGCAACTCACCTTGTGGGTGAAACATAAGGACTTCTCTCTGTGACGGTTGGTGGTCGGTTCCGCCTGGTTGGTGGGATCTAAGTACTAAGTTGCCGTGGCGCCCAGGTGCCCCGTTAAATGAGAAGCCATATCCATCGGATTGACCATTTGGAAAATAGTCATCTAAATCAAATTGTCGATTGGGGTATCAAGCATTATTACAATGACCGCGTTCAAGTATTACTAACATTTGAATCTAATCTAATTTCATATGAAAACTTACTCTGTTGTTCGTGAACAAGAAATTTTCCCTGTGCAGATGCACCATCGCAACAGTCATCAGCTTGTTGGCGAAGAACAGCACGTTCTCCCTGCCTTGAGCCCAGGTTGCAGTGGGACTTGGGTGCTCCGTTAAATGACGAGTCGCTGCAACCCGCTGGGCACCCGCTGATTCGGCCATCTGGAATATAGTCATCTAAGTCAAATTTACGATTCGATTATGAATCATTATGTCAGTGATTGCTGAATTGGGCTGTAATCAACAGTCAAATGAAGCATCGGATGTGGCAGCTGACTCTGTGGTTCAAGAATAAAAATATCCTCTTATCGAAATACCGGATTTGCCGAGTACTTGGACCCGCATTGACAACCGAGGGTCAAACCCCCTTAGCCTTCAAAAATGCTCAAAAACGACGATAACGTGATGAAAAATCGAAAAAAGCCCGCAAAAGGACCAAAACCATCGATCAACTGCTCAAAAGAGCTACCCAGGGCACATCTTCCTTTCAAAGCACCGAGATTTGGGCATCCCCGGTCGGCCAGCTGGCTAGCCAGTCAGCCAGTCAGCTGTCTGGCCCGAAAGGCCGAAATTCCGAAACATCAAAGGGACCCTTTCCATTCTGCCGATTTTGACCAAAGTCGGCACTCTTTTGACGATATCTCCAAAATTATTGATCCTAGCGCCCGGGGGTTGGGCTCCTTCGAAAGGTAGGCTCATTTGTCATCGATATAGGATATTGGCAAGTTCCTAACATGATTTTTCGATTCGTCTTTACAGTTCTTCTGAAAATGGTAAAAGTACGAAAACTGGCGTGGAAAAATCGTTTTAGGAACTTACTAAGACCCTTTATCGATGGGAAATGAGCGCAGCTTTCGAACGGAACGAACCCCCGCGGCGGACGGACGAGCAATTTTTGAGATATCGCCGAAAATGTGTTCAGCCAGCCGAAAATCGGGGAAATCGGGGGACCCCAGGGGTGCAAAAATCGAAAATCCAAAAAATTACTGAAAATTAAATCTGAGGAGCTATATCGGTCCGAAATTTCCTCAGCTTTCCCAATCCGTCGGTATTTGGCAGCTACGCCTGATAGTTTTCAAGAAATCGACAGTCTTGTGCCAACAACCCCTTAAAAGGGCCCTAAAATTCGCCAAGGGGCTTAAAATATCTGGCACATGCTGCCAGAGGGGCCCAAAAACGAAAGTAGAAGCCCCTAGAACTCCCGCAGCCTTCAGAAATCCTCAAAAACAAAGATAAAGTGTGGAATAATCGAAAAAAAAAACAAAAAAAGGGCCAGAAACTCCCCAAGAGGGCTACCCAGGGCTCATCTGCGTTAAAAAAAAAACAAGATTCGGGCGACGAGAAACGAAATCATTGAATGATAATCTAATGAGGTCACTCACCCTGATTTCCTACCAGAAAGACTTCTCTTTGTCCTGGTACTCCGTTGCATGGGGACCCACATCCACCGGATTCACAACCTGACGAAAAGAGATTTAATTCATCGTTCAAGTTTTGGTCATTAAGTATCATTAAAATTATTGCTACATTGAACTGTTGTCAATAGTTGAATGATTCATTGGATATGGCAACTCACCCTGTGGTTCAAGAACAAAGATATCTTTTTGCGCTGGTGCTCCAGTGCATGAGGATTCACAACCGCCGCATTGACAACCTGAGTAAAAGACATTTAGTTAATTATTTAAGTGTTAGTCATCAAGAACGATTAATCCGATTGATACAGACGAATATCGTCATCAATTCAATGATTCACCAAAAGTATCAACTCACCCTCATCCCCAATGACAAATATTTCTCCCTGCCCTGGTACGCCGTTGGATGAGGACTCACACCCGCCGGATTGACAGCCTGAGGAAAAGACATTTAATTCAGCATTCAAGTTTTGGTCATCAAGAATCACTAAACCGATTTTTATATCGGAGTATAGTCATCCGTTCAATGATTCAGCTAAGGTAACAGCTCACCCGAATTTCCCACGACAAGGACTTCTCTTTGCTGTGGTGCCCCGTTGGAAGGAACCTCTTGTCCGTCAAATTGGCAACCTGAAGAAAAAATATTTAATTCATCATTCGAGTTTTGGTTATCTGATGTCACTAAGATGATTGCTGTCTTAGACTGGTTCCAACCGTTGATTGATACATCTGATATGGCAACTCACCCGGATTTCTCCCAACAAAGACTTCTCTTTGCACTGGTGCTCCGTTGCATGAGGACTCATCCCCGACAGATTGACAGCCTGAGGGAAACATATTGAATTCATTATTTAAGTTTTGAGCCTCAAGAATGATTAATCCGATTGATACAGTGAGATATGGTCATCAGTTAGTTGATTGACCTAAAGTACCAACTTACCTTCATTCTCTACAACAAAGATTTCTCCTTGCACTGGTCCTCCGTTGCATGAGGACTCACACCCGCCGGATTGACAGCCTGAAGAGAAAAATTCAATCAATGATTCAAAGTGTGATTATCAAGAATGATTACACCAATTGCTGCATTGGAATATAGTCATTAGTTCAATGGTTCACCTAAAATACCAACTCACCTTCATTCTCTACACCAAAGATTTCTCCCTGCAGTGGTACTCCGTCGCATGAGGACTCACACCCGCCGGATTGACAATCTGAAGAAAGCACATTGAATTATCATTCAAGATTGTTTTATCATCCAACATAAAAATGACCACTGTCCTAGACTGCAGTCAACAATTAAACAATTGATCTGATGCCGCAACTCACTCTGTTGTCCCACAAGGATGTCCTTTAATACTTGCGCTTCATTGCTGCAAGACTCACTTTGACAGCCATTGAATGCACAACGTCTCAGCGCTGGTAGCCTGTTCCAAGAGGATTGACCCTTTTTTCTGACAATAATTTTTCTTCCCCTTGGTCCCTTACGGCAGCGGGACTGAACCTTCTTTCGAATGGCAAAAACTTTTTCCTGCTCTGGTGATAGGTTGCAGGTGGGCTCGCTAACTTTTCTGACAAAAAAATCTGTCTGTTTAATTGCACAATGCGGACAGGGCTCAGTTAATTTTCGGACGATAAACGTATTTTTCTGCGATGGCCGCTTATTACAGGTGTTACGGACATTGAATAACGATCTGAAATTTCTTCCATATGCTGGCGATGTAGATGGATCTCCGCACTGAGCGGCAATTCCTGGAAAATAATAGAAAGGTTTGTACTACCTCAATGGTCTCCTTGGAAAGAGTCAAAATAAATGTAGTCATTACAGTTATTGTCATTATTGGAGCAAGAAGAAAATTAATTATCAAGTCATTAAATTATGGCAGTACCAAAAGATCATTAAATCCATTTTATGCCACTCCTGCCTGAAACCGGCTGATGACGCACTCGGGGCTTCGCTCCTTGTGCCTAATTTAGCCGGTCTCAGGCCTTGTTGCATAAAATTATGTTCAGGACTTGTTGGGAAATTTCGTCCTCAACGTCTGTGGTTACATCACTCCCCTACCGCTCATGCTGCAAACCTCACAGACGTTAAAAACTAATTTGCCCCACACGTCCTGAAATATACTATTAATTGTTATTAAACTGAAGTAATAATTGCATGCAAAAATAATTGATTTGATATCGTCGTAGTCAAACTCTTTGGCATTTTTTTGATCTCTCCATTTCGTCAATTTCTTAGATATTAATGGGAAATGGTTTATATCTACTTTTCGGGAGTAATTATTATTTAATTGTTATATGAGCAAATTGTTGGTAATAGGATAACTTACCTGTGATGAGAACTGCGAGAACGATGATTTTGCACATAATTTTCGAGTTAATTCAATGGGGGCTTTCTTTCTGCTCGCCTGTTCAGTTTATTATAGTTCTGAATCGACTGATGATTTACTCACCAAAAATCCGTCATTAAATACTCAAAAACTCGTCATAATTTACAGGAAGTGATGAACCGGAGTGATTATATCGCTACATGTGCATCACCGTGGCAAATTTTTCACATTGTTATTAAATTCTACCTATATTTGGGTAAACAATGTTGCGGAGTATTTAGATGCAATCACAGCTTGCCAAATTGTTGTTCAACAAATTCGTCATGTCAACAATCAAGGAGAATCGCTTGCTCATATTGATTCTTGTGGAGTATAAATATGGGGTATAGTTATTCGCCAAGTATTGGCTCACACGAGAAACTTGGATTTTTATGAGACTAATTATTTGGCAAAGAAGTTTGCAAAATAAAAAAACACCGGATATTTAGTTTGTCGACTCATGTTTTGATTATTGAACTTTGCCCCTGACAATTCATCATACGTGAGAGTACTTTTTCAATTTTAAGAATGACATGCGGAAGTAATGCTGAATAATGCTGTCAGCGTTAAATGCAGGAAAGAGACACAGTTTGTTTCGATTTTTCGTTACTCAACCCCCCACACAACCTCCATATGATGCAATAATTCGCCTGCAGGTTCCCTCGGCCATGCCTCGGACTTATTCATCAATTATTACTTAATGCAGCAGAGGATGTGTTGGCTCTTTTAGGTAGGAATGAACGATGGAAGCAAGGTTCGATCACGCTTGTTCCAGGATTGACAAAGGCTGGTGGAGCCTCGACATCCAAGATTGAATCAAGCTTGAACGAACATTGATAAATAACTATGGTTTCGAGGCTGGAGATCCCACCGTTGGTCGAGCATTCAATATCGAGCCTCGATCGAACGTTGAGTGTCATGATTGGATTAGGTTTGTAATCCAAATCTCGTCGAAGGATATGCGTAAATCATGATTTTTGCTGGACGAACCAAATAAACCTTTACTCATTTATTGGATAAAATAAAGTAATTTTTTTTTATTTGCAGCATTCCAACAGCTTGGTTGATTCTGTCTAAAAAAAGTATATGCAGGTTTACAATTCAACAATAATACATAAATTTCATAGATTTCTGTGACATCTTTCTAGAAACAGTTCTTAATGAAGTTCTTGAATATGGCTATTCTTATATAAGTTTCTTAAGTGTATGTAGTTCACAGAAAGTCAGAAACAATAAAGTTATTGCAACTGAAAATTGTTGTGGTAATTTTGAAATATTTAGATCCAACGTAAATTGCAAAGAGACAATGGATGCTTCATAATTTTGTGGTGAGGAGTTTTTCTACGTATAATTGTCGGGTTCCCTATCTTCAGGTGGAGAGAAAAAATTTGTTAAATAATTTCACCCAGATTAATCATGCATTGATTAGAAAATGAAATAGTATATTCTGCAACTAGTGCGTAAAGTAGCACTTTTTCGCACGAGTGCTAGGCAATCGCACGAGGCGAAAAAGGCGACACGCACGTCTTGCATACCTAACTTTTTGCAATACCTTCCAAAATTCGCTTTGAGGGGAGGTTTGGGGGCAAAGTGGTTTTATTGTGTGCGGAGTGCGGAAAAGTCAAGATCGTTTGGAAAGGGAAATTCGAGTGCGTAAGGCGAAGCTTTACGCACGAGTTTCACTTTACGCAGAATTTCTGACTTTTACGCAAACTGTGCGGAAAATTACCACTTTACGCACGAAAACCTTTACCGAAAAGTGAACTTTTTGGGCAGGTATTGCAAAATAGTATATTTCGTAACAAGTGAAAAAAAAATGGTTTTTGGCGAGTGGGAGGTTTATATCACGAGTCGAAGGGGAGTGATATAATCCCACGAGTCAAAAGCCACTTTTTTCACGTGTTACGAACAATATTTTTCATCTCAATGTTTCGAAAAAGCACTTTTCAGTCACTCGACGCAAAGCGGAGAGTGACTGAAAAGTTACTTTTCCGACACAGCGTGATGAAAATTTAATTTTAACATCTATGAGGAATTTTTGAAAAAAAAATTAATTGGTATGTTTTTCATCTCGTTCAATGAATCAAGTTTGAAATATGAGAACGAGCTCGATTGAACATTACTCCTCATATTTGAATCAGTTATTGATTTGACGATGAAACTGAGTCTTGTTCTATCTTCAATGTCCCAGTCTTGAGCAGCCACGCAGTTCCAACCTTAAGGCAAGGCTCGATTATATATTGGCAACCCATGCTCGAATCAATATACGATCCAACAGTGGAAAGAAGCTGAATTCAAGGTTGGGCAATACAGATTTGATATCTTATTCTAGCCTTATTCCCATCATCAGGATGGACTTTTCCTACCTGGACACCTAGAGCACTCTTGAAAAATCAAAAAACCTTCGGAAGTTGAAACACTGTTTTCCCTCTTCCAACGTCTGCGCTTCCCACTTTCAGTTATTTTTGATGTCTCCAATGAAAATTTTAAGATATGTACTGTAGACCTTATATCTCCCTCACTCGAGAATTTTTCATTTTAAATTAATGATGCCCGGGTCTAACCAGCTTAATCCGCCTCGAGTGGTAATTCATACGTGGATTAGTATACCCTCCCTCTCCTCTCTGGGGAATGATAATTTCCATCATTTCTGAACGGCTCACTTTAGGTTTTATTTATAAATAGAGAAAGAAATGGATATTATGTCATTCAGAGGGTCTTCTGAAATAACAGATATGCAAGGAATTAAGTAAGCCCCTAGGCAATATAAATTCTTTCATAATGATTAGTTACAAATTGATCTTTTATTGATACTATGTTCCATATTCGACAATGATTTTGACCACGGTGTGGTTGCTGAACAAAAAATGTCTAATATAATCCTAAATTAACGTTAAACTTAGTGGAAATAAAAGTCATTAAGATCATACGTAATAGACAAGGTATGTTAGATAAAAACAGCAATTATTGTGAAAAAGCAGCAATTATTCCTCTCTCGTCTAGACTTTATTCGGCATAGTTGTTTTAAGTTATGCAATCTCCAAAATAATTGAAAACATTTTTTTGTAATATGTATCTTCACGGTGAGCGATATGGAAAACAAATTGCGGATGATTTCCAGAGTTACGCAGCGAATTTTTTCTACAAAAAATTATGGAATTTATTAGGGAGTTCCATTGTCTTTATCTAAGTTGCCTGAAAAATTACGATATCTTCACTTTTTAACAATTTTCCCATGTCAATTTTCTTCCCCTCACCAAGAGATAAGCGTCTTCGGTGCAGCTTCGCTTTGCACACGAACTTGAATTTTACGCATTGCGTGCACAGAAATAACGACTTTCGCTCCAGTGGGAATCGTAACATTGAACTGAGAAAATATCGTAAAAAATAGGATGCGTTACAAGCGCGTACCCAAAATATATCCCTAACGCCCTTGTAACACAATATAATTCTGCGATACGACTAATGTTGGGTTACATTTAAACTCCTACTGTTAATAATAATGTATTACCATTTTGAGTGTGTCGAAAATAATTCACCTTTAAATAATGAAAGTAAGTACAAAAGCCAGAAAAAATTCATTAGAAACTAATTGAGGTGTATCATTTTGAAAATAGTAATAATAAAGAAATATCCGAGACTAGTTATCCCATATTGACTTTATGAACCCAATAATCGCTTTTAAGGGCCGAGTGTAATAATTTGCCATCTTGAAATCTCCGTCACTGATTACTCGTGAAATACTGATCAAATCGCGAGTAGACATAATTTCCAACCTGCAGAAATCATGTGCGGAGGTCGGAAATTCCGTTTGCTTGTGATTTATTCATTATTTTTCTTGTAATTAGTCACGGGGATATTGAGATTCTGAAAAATCACTTTTTCCGTACTGACCTTGACTTTTCTTCGTCCGGGAATTGGCATTCGCCCTGTCCCAAACTCGGTAAAGTCAAAGTCACTGCGGAAAAATATTGTCCGGAATGTCGTTATAGGGTTTTTTTTACTCGTGTGGTTGGCTTAAAACCCCATAACGACAGCCCGGGAATATAATATTCCGACACCGCGCGATGATAAATATTATACGTCACTCGGCGATAAAAGTATTATCTGACTCATGTGATTATAATCCGAGCCGAAGGCGAGCCACATTCATCAGATAATACTTTCATCACTGGTGACACAATGTACTATTTCCGTACTGGGTGAAGAAAAACAATCTTCTTCCTCCATTACGTTCCCAAAATTGCATTCGGTGGGTGTAACGAAAAGTGAAAAAGGAAAAGGAAACTCGGAAAAGTGAAAATCACTATGGGAAAATATCGTCCCTGAGCTGTCATTATGGGGTTTTTTGGCTCGGGTGGTTGGCCACCTCGCCTACGGTTCGGCTGGCTAACCATTACCATACCATTACCATTCCATTTTGAAGACGATAATCAAACTCTGAGTTGTGTGATCTTTACTAAAAATTTGGCCCGCTGTAAAAAATTGCCTTCCTGAAGACCCTTAACAATCTCTATTCTCCAGAAAATGATCACGTGAACTTTTCACATTGTGAAAAAATAAAATTGGCAAATATAACAGGCTACCATTACCAAACCTCGTCAGATTAATACTTCATTATATCAGGTTCATACTGGCCCACTCGGTCTAGGTAAGCATGGTGATCGTAATCCATTTTGACGCCAATATGATCTGGCACTTCGAAGCCCCACAGCTGAATGTCGTTAATCCAAGGAGGCAGGTTGAAATTCTTCACGTAACAGTAAAGGGCCTCAATTCGGCAACCTTTGAATAAATTCTTCGGGATATCGAAGTGGTTGGTATCATTGCCAAAAAGAATTAGCTCCCTCGTGATGAGGCCGTTGAAAGTCCCAACATGAAGAGAACTCAGCTGGTCACCATTCAACCGAAGGGTCTCCGTCTTCACTCCGTAGAACGTGCCGGGTTCAATTCTCACATTGTCATTAAAAGTTAACGTTAAAATAGTTAATTGACGCCTTGGAATCAATATTATGGGTAGAGTAGTTAATGGATTTCCATATAGTTTCAAATATTTCAATTGTTTTAATTTGGAGAAAATTCTAGGGGGCAAATACTTCAACTGATTCTTTTCCAAATCCAACCAACTGAGATGCCGGAGAGTGAAAACCGAAGGTCCTACGGCTGTGATGCGGTTGTCGTACAGGTGCAGCTGTTCCAACCGTTTAAGACCGAGGAAAGTATCAGAGTGCAAAACCTCCAGGTGGTTACCTGTTAGTTGTAAAATCCGTAGTTCCTTAAATCTCCCAAATGTAGCTGTTTCAATAAATTTCAGCCCGTTGTCATTCAAAATAAGCCTCTTGAGTTTAGTGGTGATATTGAAAAATGAATGGGGGGTCAAAATTCGGATTTGTTGCTCTTTTATCGTTATCGTCAAAAGCTCTGGAAAAAATGCACAGAATTTCCGAGGAAATTTGGTGAGATTGTTTCTTATCAGAGTTACTGAATTGAGAGAGCTGAAATACTCAAAATGTTTCAGGGAGTTCATTCCATCCCGCATCGGAATGCAAGTCATATTGATATCAAAGGGTCTTTCGTAAATAATAGGTGCGCAAGATGTCTTAGCAGGCGGAATGTCTGTCGAATACTCGATATCAGCAAACACGGAGGATGATATTGATACGCCCAAGACTATCAAAGTGAGCCAAAATTTCTCCATCATGAGAGATTATCCCTGCTCAATACACTTTTGAAAAATTATTCCTGAAATAAAAAAAAAATCTTTTACTTTTCACCAACCATTGATTTTCATGAAATTTCTGTATATTTTATTATTGAAAAATCAGTTGAATTTTGAAATGTTCAATAAATCGGGAGAAATTTTCTAACGAGAATCTACAAAAAATTTTATTTGCTAAACCTCACCCTCTCGTTACTATTCCCCAAAACCATCGAAAAATTTTCAACAATTCTGGTTCACTCTGGACATTGTGATTTCTAATTAATTATTAGAAATCAAATTATCCATAATTTTCAGGCTAAGTTCGAGAGTTTTGTGATATCTACCTGAAAAGTTCACCTCTCAAAATGGACTACTGTGCGAGGAGCGATCGTTTTGCGCACGACGTGAGTAGAGACAGGACACAATGGGATGCGTGCGTGTAT
>JAPYZM010003378.1:0-17006 GCA_030522845.1 Psyttalia concolor
CACGAGCCAAAAAACACCATTACGCACAAGTTCCATACAATATTTTATGTCATTGTGCCCGTAATCCGCGATTTAACCGAGCGAAGCGAGGTTGGAATCACGTGATTACGGGCACCTATGGCATAAAAAAACAACAAGATGAATAAGAATGCAATCAAACATTCAATACGATGGTTGAAATTCCATTATTCAATCATGATATTGAAATTTAAAACGAGTAATAATGAAAAAGAAAATTAATTTTTCCCTCTTTTACATTTTTATGCCATAGGCCTCGCTTCGCTCGGTTAAATCACGGATTACGGGCACAATGACATAAAATATTGTATGGAACTTGTGCCTAATGGTGTTTTTTGGCTCGTGGGAGGTTGTAACACCATTACGCACATGTTGCATAATATACTATTAATCGTGATATTAGTGCAGTTGATAACAATATAACTGTTATTCTTTGTTGAGTCGAGATTTTCCATAATATTTGATAATTCTAAATTTTCTTTATTCTCAACAGTACTGGCGACTATGGACGATGTAGGTTTGCATGGATTTATTTTGGGAGAAGGCTGATCATTTTTCTTCGTCGATGGAAAATTTTGAATTATCTCCATTTTTGACATCACTGACGATTGTTGATGATGCAGACTTGAATGAATTCATCTTTGGAAGCGCCTGATTGGCTATAACTGAAGTGATCTGATTCTTTGGTGGGCCTAAATTTATGGCTGGAGATCCTCCAAGTTCCTTCGATGTGCGTGATGCAGTCATTATAGAATATGTAATCCGTTTGCTAATTTTCTTACTGGCAAAGTCAGATTCAGATATGTAGGATTGAGCGGCTTTGACAGATGACCATCCACCAAGTTTGTTAACCCTAACATATCTCCTCCAGCGTTAGCGTAGATTGTGGCAGAAGTGCAACGAAAAGCATGTCCAGTATAACGTTCTGGATTTGGTAATTCTAAGTAAGTGGCGATTTTTTTCGGCATTGCACCAATTTTATTGATGCCTATATTTTGTTGCCTGCATTTACCATCTTGATAATTGAGGAACAAAGTAGGTATAACAACATCTTTAGCCCTTACATCCATATATTTTTTAACGACATCATAGAATTCGTCCATCATTACGAATGACCTTTTTTTATGCCCTTTTGGTTTTCAGCAGATGAACCTTCAGATAATTACTTCTGTCTTCAATTCTGTCCATTGTCAAATCATGTAATTCTTTGCGTCTACATGCACCCTCTGCTCCGAAAATCATAGCCACCTGTGATCAATACACATAGAAAATTCATTAAATTCGTATAGATAATAATTCATTGATTTATTCATATACTAAGATGATTTAGATACCCACCTTAGTCGCCAAGTATTTCTAATCAGGACCGGAAATAATAAACTGCCTCACTTGTTCTTCGGTTAAATCTTTGGATTTTTTTGGCTCATGCTTCTTCCCTTTCACTTTTAAAAAAAGCTATTAATTGATGATAATTATAGATGTTGATATTGTGATGAGCATTAAGAACAGATTTACAAATCGAGTATTCGGACCAAAGACTGTTTGGTCAGTAATTATTCGACAAATCTTCAAAATATGCCAATAAGATGGTCTCAGAGAATGATTTCTTAGGATTCTTTCTCCAATTAAGTTTCTTCTCTTCTAGCCACTGGATGAATTTATAGTAGACTGTGGTGTATCTTTGCATAGATTGTTCAGGCATTAAATTTCCTTTGGCATTTTGTCCAGCCGCCAATAGTTCTGGTGGAATCCCGACCTGATCATGAGTTTCAATTTCATCGTCCAATCGTGTTTTCTGGCGTTGTGAACATTCTGGAGAACCGGCTGTTGTATCACTCATAAATGTCATTTCTGTATCATTTGCGTTTGAGAATTCCATTTCCTCATCACTGTCAGGGATGATCATATTCCTGATATTCATTTTTCAGTTGAAACAATTATCTTTAACATTTATTTTAATAAACACTATTTTTTCTAATACCTTTATCTCATGTAGTGTTGTTTGCCATTTACACACAAAATGGACGTAATCTCTACTCGACATATAAATTTAAACAATTGCCGCGAGCTGTCGTCCCATTCGGTGGGAATATTCAGTGGTTACATGCAAGTCGGCGACAATTGATCGCCGTGTGTAACCGCTTACTTACCGAGCGAAGAATTCGTCTCTTCTTTACACGTTTTACACGCGCGTGTGAAGTAAATTTTGATTTACTAATCAATACATGATTAATCAAGTTGAAATTATTTAACAATTGTTGTTCGACCAGCAGGAATCAGGATTTCCATATCCTTACAAGCCATTTGGATTACAATCCTGATCCGATCATGACACGCAGGGTCGTATCGAGGCCCGATCCTGAAGACTCAACCAGTCTTTGTCAATCCTGGATCAAGCCTGATCGAAATTTGTTTCAATCGTTCATTCCTACCTGGGAACTGGTAGATTTAACCTACTAAGTAGTCGGTTTACAGTGTTTTTGAACATTTAAGAGTTGCATTGTTTGAAATAGATGGCTAAAGAAATTAATATAAAATTATATTAACATTATGATTAATATTTATATTAATTAATTTAAAAGATTTTGGTTTGCGTCAGTTTCTGCGACTAGGAAAATGCTATGTTCTTGTTAATGCCACATGTTAAAAGCAAATTCAATAGGATATCACCGAATAATACCACTCGGAATGATGTTGAATCATCATTAGAATTGGGAATAAACTGAAAAATGATGTCTACTACATTACATTATGCCATTAGACCAGGAAAGTACTGTTCAAAATTGTGCTAGGTCAGGTTGCTGTCAAATACGTGTGGCAGAATCCAGGGCATGGCGAATAGGAGACTGTTCTAGTAAGTGTCACCCCTGCGGTGCACCGCAAACAATTTAGAATTTATTTAAAGATATTTCTGATCAGCCGATTACGATTATTTTTACTCTGAGTTGCAGTATATAAACTCCAGGTCACGATTGTCTAGTATTAGGTTTACGATTACAGGTTTGAAAGTGGGTTAAAAATAAATCTATGAGGTTGCAAGAGGCAGGAGGAGGAAATTTTTATTTTGCAGATAATAGAACCTTTAATGAATCCCCCTCCCTAAAAAATCTTCTAAAATAAAGTAATGAAGCAATAAAACAACCCACACGAAACAAGTTTCTAATATGAACCCTTCAGATCAAACTTTTTCTCTATAAATAAGAGGATAAGAGCTTGAAAAAAAAACTTCCAATGATGGAAATCTTCCTCCGCAAAACTCTCCACAGATAATCCCCGCTCACTTTTCTCCCCTGTACAAAGCCCCTTGCTTAACAATAAACTTTCCGTCTCCCAACCCCTTTTGCCCTACAGATCTGGGAATCCTCCCCGCCCTCTCTCTCCCACAGTAATAATACATTTAGCCAACGCCTGCTAATCACACGCGTTGATAATTGTCATATATCATCGTTCGCAAGTGATCGAAAAACAATGCCTTGCTTTTAAAAATATGAAGCGCAGAGAAACTATGATTTCTAAATCCGAGAGACTTGTTTTTTTATTTTATATATTTTTAATCTCTGTAGGGCAATTTGAGAGGCCACTGTGCGATAATATTATTAATTTTTATGAATTCCAACACTATCATCTATAAATAACGATATTGGCCATTATCAAAACATCCTCTCAACCAAATATGAAATGTATCCAGACTTCTAATAGTATATTTTGACACTAGGCTGTGAAGAACTTTTCTGGCGAATATGAGGTTACAGGACGAGACGAAAGCGAGTTCTCTAATCATATGAGGCAGAAAAGTTCTTCACAGCCCTGTGTCAAACAATGTTTTTTGTCACGACGACCGTGGGGGGTGTTTCACGGACGCGAAGCGGCCGTGAAGTAATACTTCACGGACTGAGTGACAAAAAATATTTTTTATAACCATGGTAATTGAAAATGAAATTGAGGTTCAGTTCTTGAAGGATTTTTTTTTCAATTATTCTCATAAGTCACCCAAGACCAATTAAACTATGTTAGACCTTTGCAATTTTTCGAAAGTGACCGTGGAGACAAGTGATGTCCTTTGGCCCGTAATTCGTTGAATTGTCTCTGCATCGATTTTCTCAATTGACTATAATATGAAAATAATCGGTTTATAATATAATATAATATATCGATATTATATAGGTGGTATGTAGTTCTTCTATTTTTAGAAGACTGCCTTGATATACCTACTTTTATACCGGCCTTCACGTTCTTTGTCAACTGCAGTGATGCTTTTTGTAGTCAGTCCAGTCGTAAAATATGAAAACGTAATCTCATCAGTAAGAATTTTTTTACAATGAATCGTATGAAAAAAAATTCTACAAAGACGTGCCAAATCGAGAGATAAATGCGTTCTACTGAAAAAGTCATTAACCTTTCTCACCAACATCCAACGTCTTCAAAGAGTTCAGCGGCCCAGCGCAGGCGTACTGCACTCTGACGTCACTGTAGTCCCGCGTCATCGAGCCGCTTTATCGTGGTTGAACATCCACTTCCCTCGATGTGCATTTAGTTATGAATCCTTCAAACTTCAACTTCTGCTATTTTCGTTTGACATTCATTTGAAGAGGGCCCGCTGGTTCCAGAACTTCTTCCAAGTAGTGAAAGTATTTGATAAAAAATTTCGCTAATTATGTTCAATTCCTTCTTCGAAGAAAAAAAAAATGGCGGGCTTAGAACATCATGAGAGTTACATGTGTTAATAAAATTAATTTCCTATTTAACATCAAAAATTGAAGCACTCCAAATTCCGTATAATTTATTTGCCCAATAATAATAGTAATATTGTACTATTGGTAATAAACATATAGCAATAATCAATTATTCCCACGATCATTTTTTATTCTATTCCAATTCAATTTCGACCGATATCCCTCCAACACCTTGATTGATTCCAGAAATTTTCAAACAATGCTCGTAATCAGATGAGGTCAATATAATTAAATGCAGAATATCTAGCAATTTTATTTTATTATCGTTTTTAAAAAATTGTCTCATTAAACGTGCTTCTGTGGACGATAAATTAGAAAATAATTGAGTTCAAAACGTGAAATTTGGTGTGATTTTATATCGTATAATACCCAAGTTTGGGATTAAGATTCAATAAAATGGGACTATTACATTCGGAGATATGCAATTTTATTTTACAATAACTATTTTTGTCATTACGTTGACAACTACTGGCCCCATTAATTTATGATTAAATGTCCGCCTTTACGTCAGCTATTTAGATCTTATCAACTATGTATACCTTTCTATAGAAAATTTTTAAGATATTTTCATGTTTCTATTTGACGATTAAGATTCACTTTTGGACACCACGACATAAACAAAACTCTTTAGAGAAACTCTTTGAAAGTTCGGTATATTTAGTTAGAATTGTTGAGCTTCGATGACAGATTGCACAAACTGATAAGTTTTGTGGTTTTGGTTGACTTCACTGATTTGAGAGTCTTAAAGCTGCCCGAATTGAAAGTTTCGTCTCTCGTCCCTCACCTTCGGCTCGTGATATAAACCTCCCACTCGCCAAAAACCATTTTTTTGTCACTCAGTCCGTAAAGCACTACTTCACGGCCGCGAAGCGGCCGTGAACCACCGCCTACGGACGTCGTGACAAAAAATATTGTTTGACACACGGCTGTGAAGAAGTTTTCTGCCTCATATGATTACAGAACTCGCCTTCGGCTCGTCCTGTAACCTTTTCACTTGTTACGAAATATACTATTCTTTTATTCTGGACTCAGCGGGTGAAATCTGTAAATAAATTATTTTTTTCCACTATTCATGATTATCATGTGTGTGAAATGTTAATACTTGGCTGAGGCACTATGACCAGTTGTTAATTAATGCGGAACGATGCAAGATACGGTTCATCAATAAAGTAGCCGAATATTCCAATAAAATCTTTTGTATTAGAAGAATTTGGAGCTTTCAAATCGAAAATTTGACTGGCCGCGAAGCGGAGTATTATACTAATTCGTATTATGTATTATACTAACTATCCCTAAGTGTCACAAAGTAGTTTTTCCACACATTAAGATGAAAAATGATGTTCGTAGCTCGTGAAAAAAGTGATTTTTGACTCGTGAGATTATATCACGAGCCAAAGGCGAGAACCTCCCACTCGCCAAAAACCACTTTTTTTTCACTTTTTTTTCGTTGAAAAAATTGAGTATAGCGTGAATATAGGCATTTCTTGTATCATGCAATTATTATTCACATTATATAATTTTTTCATTTGTTCAATTGAAAATTCCAATGGCAATGACATTAGTTATTCACTAGAATGCATATAATTTTCTAACAAATGTAAAACATAAGTGCAACTCTTTTTTGTACCAGTCGATAAGGGCAGTTTATTATTTAGAGGCCGGTAAAAAGGTGGAATATCATTGGTAGTTAGTAGGGTAACCTATTCAACACCACAGAGTAAAGGTAAACGTCATATCACGCTAACGCAGGTAAGGTAATACCTCAAACGTGGACTGCATTATTGAGGGAGTTTTCCAGTCTGTTTTGTGTTGACGTTGGCTCCCTCATCGTTGTCGGAGGTACACTCCAACTCAAGTTGGCTGCACGTACTCTCACCCTCTCCTTAAATTTTTAAAAGCATACCTGAAAATGCATACACTCAACCCGATCACTGCTGCTCTCCTTCTTTATTCTCTTTTTATCTTCACTCATCTTCCATGCTTTTTTTCTCATTGTTACTCCCATCATATGACAAATTCAGATGATTATTGATTGATGATTCATCTTATTAATGGCATGGAAGGTCGAGGAACCTGAAGATTATGGAGTAGATGAATCAAAAGTATAGGCGAAGGGTCCGGAAATCACAGTTAAAACAGAATCAGACTACGCCAATGAGATCGACGGGGCTTCCTTGAAGTGAGGGCGGGAGGAATTAATCCAGTTTACTTTTTCAAGATTTAGATGGCTTCTTATGCAACTCTATACTGGGTATTCATACTGTACTATTCTTCAGCATTGAGCATCTATGCTCCGCCAATATTTCATGCATTCGCTTTTTTTTTATTTCAGCGGAAATAATATCGAATAATCACTGTATAACTTGACGTTCAAACTTGCAAATTCATGAATATTTATTTGTAAATGAGTGCATGATACTTCAATAATTAGAAAAGAAGCGCAGAATTGGATTGCAGTTAATTGTTATCAAATAACTAAATATCTGAGTAATTTAATTTTATTTCACAAGCTAATTCTGTAGTACTTATTTCTAATTTCATTTTTTTCACATACTAGAAAAATTATATTTCGACGTCCACCTCAAATATTGACATATGAATGGAGAATAGGGAAGCATGGATTACACTTGAATTTATTTCGGACAACATTTTAACTAACCGGTGATTTAAATATTGTCGCACAAGATTTAATCATTGATAAGATAGGGCCAGTTATTCACAACGTTCTACTTATAAAAAAAATGTTTATCAATTGTTATTGTTATGAGTTTGGACAGAAATATCTGCATCCAAATTATGGGTGAGGAGTAATATTTTATGTGTTTAAAAATATTTGCTACTATTTGCTACCTTTTCAAAACCGGAAATTCCGATTTTGAATGAGTACTACACGTTATCATGGGTGTCGTTGAATATCTCAAATTGATCAAATACAATGATTAATATTCACTTTCCAGATTGCTCAAGGGGAATTTGAGCAATGAAAATGTCGAGATGTTAGATTTGATATTGAAAAACAATCCAGCAATTTATATTGTTAGAACTTAACAGGTAAAAAGTCAAAATTTACCGTGACAGATTGAGTTAAAAAGTTAATAAATAAATGGAAAAAAGACTCGCGTTCTCATGACCTACAAGGCATGCAAATATAACATCGACCTATACAAAACAAGTTTTTATTGAGTCTGCTGGACTTGAAGAATGAGGGAGTCAGTATCATCTGCATTTTTTCTCTAATAAAATGAATTGGATAGCACACCGGATAAAAACTAAGGAAATTGCCTGAAGTGGTTCTCAGTGAGTAAAACGGATGGTTCACCGAGTTGAAGTATCTCTTCAGGTCCTTTTCATTGGCGGACACTTTCAGCTGATTGATTATTAGGAATTTTTCGCTCTCGGAAAGTTTCTAATCGTTAGAAGGACAAAGACTGTCCCCAACAATACCTTTAGATAGACAGTTGAGCTAATTACCCAGATGTAAGGTGGAGATGTGGATCTTTCAATTGACGGAATCTATCAAAGCACGCAGTAGGCTACAATAAATTTGCAAAATTTTAATGATCTATTTGAACTTCAGCACCCTTCGTGTGCCCGGGGACATTCTTCGGCAGTTGGAAAATCTACTGAAAGAAGTGAAGCTGTGATTTTTCGGACTTCTTACTGTATCTCAGGCCACTAAGGCCAGGGTATTTTGTTACCGATTTTGTCGCTGGACTGTTGTATAACCCAGGATTTACCCTTGTTATTGGATAGAATTTTGTAGAGATCACTGCGATTTTTGCCGTGAAATAACCCTAAGGCAATGTATGATCACCTCCGAAATCACCTGACCAAATCCACCCGATCTAATATATGATTCGACTATTTTTGGAGGTCGAGCGTTAAAGAAGAGATGTTGGACGTAAACCGGTAGTGTACTTCCTCTACGGAACACCACAATCTTGGTTTTAGATGTGTTCGCTGTGAGACTCGTTCATGATTTATATTGGAATTTCTTATGCAACACTTCATTTCTTCCAAATATTCAAGGCAGGTACCGAGAACTTACTTTAAGTATACTTGTAATAAGTAATAATGGTACTTGCAAAAAATTACAGTGTTACTGGCAAAAAATAACAATTGTATCGGCAGGTAGGGCTAACATTACATTACGGCAAAAAATACACTTCTCGTTAAACGCTAAGTTCACTTGTAACCAGTATTTTTCCGTCTTTTTACAGGTAATTTACCTGAAGTGAAATTTACCACCGACGAAAAGTACTTATTTTTGTTAGTCTACTGTTTCACCTTCTCCCGAGTTCCATTCTGCCTTACTCTCTGCCTATAGATGTTCCCTATGTGTACAGGGGATGAGAACAAAATTTGCGTAATAATGAAAACTTGGTAGAAAATTTCCAGATGTATTGAGTTGAAAGGTGTTACGTGAACTTACTAAAAATTACAAAGAGTTACTTCCTTCATAGTTGTGTGCTAATCGGATTGCAAAGTCAATTTTATGAGATCCCAATGTTGTGTTTAAAAAACATGATTGCTGTGATTTCAAGCATCAGTGGAGATGATTCCAGATTAGTAAATCGACTCAGTGTTTTCATAAAAATTAGGCCATGGGGTAAATGACAATGAGCAAAGTTAATAAATAAGAAAAGTGGGACCCAATGAGTCGGTTTAAATCATTAAACTCAAAGCTCTCCATAATAACTGGAAAACCATAGTGAATTCTTTGGATTCCACTCTGATAGTCTCGAGCTATTGTAAGTGCATGAAACTATGTACTTCGATCTACGTGCCGTTAGTCATACAAACAATCAAATTCTCAATTCCATCGTCAACAATAGATATTACGTAAATAACATTTGGTTAAACATTTGAATTTGTTATTTTCACATCATTAAAATTTTTCTGCAAAAACTTTAACTCTCCAAGTAAAAAAAATAATGATAAAATAATAAAAACAAAAACAAAACTTAGATAACAAACATTTTGCGCAATTTTTATGGAAAATGCATTTTTATATTTCAATTCTATACGAAAACATCCAGTTTTAATAGTTGATACCACCATCGACCTAAGAATTTTTGTTATCGACGATAATTTTGCATTCTATATCTATTCGAAAAGCACAAAAGTTGGGGATAAAAATTGCAATAAGTCCAAAAGACCAATTATGAATAAAAACTCGTGATTTTTTATTTTTGGATCGAACCGAATGTGCACAGTGAAATGGGGAGCTTACGAGTATATTTAATGATGCTCTCGATGCGTCCAATTTCCAAATCAATTTATCGATCTAAATTAAAAAATAAATAAAACATGAAGACTGACAAATTCCAAAGGAAAATTCAAAACCCGAGGACTGTGGAAGCCAACACGAAGCAATGGAGGCAGTAAACAAGATAAAAGAAGAAAAATAAAATAGGCAAGCCGTCTTATGTTTCTGTCTTATTTCATTGTACAATTACGATATGAAATATGACATAAACTTGAGGTGGGTACCTATATAATCATCAATCTGAAGATTCATCGGTAAGAATAATAAACGTAAGCATTAAAAATTGCTAAAACATCCTCAAATGATTGTGTAGAAAAAAAATGTAATAAATTAATAATTAATAAATTCACCAATAGGGAACATTTGTCACATTTAAATTTTGAGTAAGACATAATTATCAAGACCAAAAGTCCAGGGGATGTCTACATAAAATAAGATAAAGGTCATGCATTTCCTCATAACAAAGACAGAGAGAGAGAGAGAGAGAGAAGAAAGAATCCAATACTAGGCGCTAAGCCGAATCCCACAAAGTGCCGTGGAGCTTACTCGGCTAGCATTACCCCAGGTGCGACCTGAGGGGAATGATGGGTGTTTTATCTTCCTTGGTAAGGCGTTCACATTCCATTCCTCATTATGTCCGATCACTCTGTATAATATATATGTGTATATATCTGTTTTGTACCGAAGATACACAAGTATCACGCGCGTTGGACGATATCGAGTTACATTTTCCACAATTCCACCTGAATTGAGGCTAATTTTGTGAAAATTAATATAATTACTCCGATAATTTATGAATAATATTTAAATCAAATATGTTGATTGAGCATAAGACAACCAACTAAAGACATACCAGTCACCGATGAAAATATCAAGATATTATCCACTTATATTGGATGAGGTAATTAGGCCGCTCTAATGCTAATATTTTCCCCTGTTTGACGTGCGAGTGTCATGCATATGCCCTCACATTTGTAAGGATTCTCTGCACGCTTATCACTGCACACATTGATGGTCAAAACCTTAAGGTTATTTGATGCTGTTACGTAATGATGTATCATGAGATTTTCTTAATAGGGCATATTATCTAATTCGAATATCTACAAAGACAAAAATACCAGGAAATTTGCCATGTTTGACAAACTGTAGAATGCAGTTTTTGCCATGTGTAAACAATTTAGAACTAACTTGACTAATGCTTTAACTGTTGCTTTATGAATATTCTCAACAAGGCTGAAATAATCTAATGTCTATTGTACGCTACCCTCTTCTATGAATTTATGCTTATACTTTTTTTAATTTCCTCGGTACGGCAGTGCTGTACGTGATGACCAAAAATAACGTTCGTCAATGGGTTGGAATAAAACTTTTCTAAATAAGACTGCTCTCTTGCTCCGGCCGTGTGCTCATATTCATCAAAAACACTAAGAGACAAGATGATAAAGATGGACCGTCGTTGGGTTGATTTGCCAATAATTCGACAATAAAACCGTTGAATTTTTCCATGTCTTGCTGATTTTTAAGCTGGGTGTGCAATCTTGAAGATGATACCTGAATGATCTAAATCCCACTACTTAATCAGGAGATATTGAAGGTTAATCACGGGCCGTTTTGGCACCTCTCCTGTTAGATTTCAGGGCGAGGGATGTAGAGTATTTTACTTGTACGGAGAACAAAATCCTAGGGCACTAGCTGTGAACAATATTTTTTTCTAGTAATTTCCACGTTTATGAGCTATGTGAAACGGCCAACAGAACTGCCCAAGCCAGGAAAAACCATGATCAATGCGGAAAAGTATCTTTCGACCTAGTGACGGAAAATACAGTGATTTAGAGATCAAGTCATATCGTTTTCAATCTACTTGATACTTTTGTGTCGTTCTGACTGCAGCCAATTGAAGTGATCACTAAAAAGTCAAAAATATTCGTCAATTAATGTGAATTACTTTTGATAAAAACAATAGCAAAAACATTGAATAACTAGTGGTTTAAAAAAAAATTCAGTTGGGTATTCATTGTGTCCTTATTCCCCATGATACACGTGTCTTGAGTAGCGGAGACGATCAGCTCATTGGACGCTACGACACAACGGTGAAGGAACGGTGAAGCACTATTGGACAATAGATTAAATGACCACGTGGGGCTGTAGTATATAACGAGGGGTGAACTATGAAACCACCGACAGTTGTCGTGGGAACTCGTGAACGATATCAGTGATGAAGATGTTAGAAAACGGGAACTATTACCTGTGCAGTGTGAGAGACTAGAAAAATAGCATGATTCAAGTTTTGTTACTTCAAATGACAAAACCATTAATTCAGGTGACAAGGTCTGATGGTCAATGCATCCTCAGAAAAAGTGCTCGCATTCCGGGTAATTCAGTCAGCTTGGCAAAATAAAACATTACACAACTGTAAAAATTCAGTTCATTTGTTTGATGATAAATAAAAAGAAGTGAATCAGTTGGATGAAAATGATAATGAAGATAAGAGCTGTTTTTTTTGCAGTTTCTACGGAACTAGTTATCTGCAGTTTTTGGCACCGAGTCCTACCAACCACGTACGTACGTACGTACGTACAACTTCGTCATCAGACGCATCGAGGACGCGCTCGAGTATATAGGAATTGTAAACTACCCTTGTACGTATATAAAAATCGAATATGATGAATTTTGTATAAGTACAAAACTGTCCCAACACTATAGCACCTCCAGATGTCCATTCCCTTCGGTTCACCTACTACACGATAAACGCTCAATGTTCACCACCGTGACACCAATCTCTTTAAATATCCAAGTTTCGTATTTCCTTTTGCTCATTGGCTCTACCATTCGTTTTTTTACTTGAGTAACAACGAGTAGGTCGTCTACAGCCATCGTTGAGAGTAGAAATTCATTATTTATGGTGTTACAGACATATTCTATAGTTCTACTGGCCTCATATCGTCAATTATGATTTACATTTGTTGCTCCCATTTGCTTTTGGAAGGATGGATGTCAATTTAGTGTTTGAGAATTGATAAAAAGCCTGGGATTGGACCCCAATGCAGCTGCTGGCCACTGCACAAGATTAGACATAAGACTCTTGTGCGTGTGACAGCGGCTATGGTGGGGCTTCCGTTACGCGTCGGCTTAAATAATGTTTGTGATGCACCTGAGGAAAGCTGATATACCGGAGGCGGCTCACAAACGAGGAAGAAGGGAGAATAGGAGAATATATGTTTGAAGAAGACCTATAAAAACGTGTGATATCTTGTCGTATCGTTTTCGGCAATTGGATACGGAGGTTCAATACTGGAATCAGTAGTGATGAATGTGGATGATTTTAATAACTGTAACTTCTGCCCAATGGTTGTGAGTGATTGTGGATTAAAATACTTTCCAGAACAGAAATGAAATCCTGAAAGGAGTCTGCATAAGATTTTGGTCCAATGAATGTATTATTTTAAACTCGAATTGTAGACCAACGAGAATAGTGATTTGTCAATGCACATCATAACTCAAATTAATTTCAGTAAATTTCTATATTTAAACCAGTAATTATACATGGAAATATCAGTATATCTTGTTACCAATAAATGCTAAATGAAACAATTTATATGTTATGGTCTCGATTATTTTCGCGTTTGAAATTCGGCTGGCTGTTATTATCACGTTTTATGGTGGGAAATTATATGAATAACTTGGTCTTATAATGAAGTTGGATTTAACTGTCAATTAACTTTTAATAAATTTTTGAAAGTTCGCTTCTAATGACGCTATAATGCTCATGAAACTATCCATTCAATTTATCGATCAATAGAAAGACGAAAAAAAAGGTAGCAATCAAAATATTTAGTTAAATGTCAATCTCTTATATGGTAATGCATAACTTGAAAATAAAATCTTATCACTCATTTGGAAGAATATTTTGGTGAAAAACATGAAAACATTTTTGGTGGCATTAGGACAAGAAACTGGAGGATGTGGTTACTATTCTTAATACGCGATAAATAGCTGCGGATATTGCGCAGAATAGTAAGAGACATACCACTTTGTTACCAGAGAATGCTGATAAAAACAAAGGTAGTAAATGGAAAGGTCTCAGTTGTCGAATAGTCACTGCAAGGCACACACGTAAAAGCAAGAAGAGAAAAAAAGGTAAGAAATAATGTAAATGCCATTTATTAACAAAGAACTTGTACAAAATAATTTTATAAAATATTGTCCACTATCCATGCATGCTATCAATTAAAACATGGGGTTCTCGTGTGAGAAAGTAAATCCGGAAAATATTGCGGAGAGAAATTGAATTAAAATCCCTTTTCGCCATAGGCCTTAGCTTTTATCACCGTTTCAATAGAAAAATATAATTGTCGTCTCGGAATGTAATATACATTATTTAATTGATATGTTAATTTTCTTTATTCATATCTCTCATGACAAACAAGAGATTACGGGTTTGTTGATTCATCACCGTTCATTTTCATGGCAAAACATTGAATGGGCTTGCAATCCTTACCATCACCGAGACACAGTACAGTCTCATCGTCTTGCAGTTCGTGCTTGGCGATTACTTCAGGTGACGAGTACGTCATAGCACAATTTTCTAGGTCGTTAGATCCGGTGGCTGAAAAATTCCATCTCACAGTTATTTATAATAGATATGAAGATAGAATGGGCTTTTCATTGATTAATAAGTCGAGTACAACCTTTTCTTCGATTAGACGAACGTCTTTGACAAATGATGCTTCTCAAAAGCATCAATGCTCTGCCATCCATTGTATCAAAATCCACTCTTAAGCTTTGTTTTAAGTGATATATGGCACCGGTGTTGTTTCCTTTCACATGGAGTAACGAACCATACAGATAATTCGTGAGTGGCTGGAATGAATATTCATAATTATGGATGAGTCTCAACGTTTAAATGCGTTAAATGCTTCGTTCATGCACTCAGCGAAAGTCTTTCAAAAATATTCTCAAATATAAAACTAGGTGGTTAATATTAACATATTCCTCTGATTTTTAATAAATTGGTTGTGTTCTTTAATATTCACAGTTTACTCATGGAGAAAGGTTTGAAACAACGCCCCCCCCCCCCGTGGAGATTGTCGATTTTAATTGTGAAACTTCATGCAACTGTGCGATTTTTGAAAGGATATTTCCAACTAAAAAACGCGTCAATGTAACTAAAGTCAGAATAAAAGATGTCAACTCTTTATATCACAGACAATTTTATCACGGTTGGTATTATCATTGGTCGTTTTATCTCGGCCTTTAAAATCTCGCGGACAAAATATCACAAATTTATTTATCACACTTGAAAATATCATGGCCGGATTATCATGAAAATAATATCGCAGGTACGAAATATTATTGGAGGGAAGGCCATTGGCGGGGCAAGTGAGTTAAATCGGTGTTGACGTTTATTATATCTGTGTTATTACTGTTAGTGTTTCCAGCACTTGAAAATATCTCGGTCATATTATGACGACAATAATTTTATAGGTACGAAATATTATTGATTATGATAGCTGATTTCTGTAGGCGAGGGCGGGGCAAAAAGGACATCCCTAAAAATTATCATCAACTTCACTGTGAGTTTAAGGCCCGTCATCACGCGATTTTTTGCAATTTTTCCCTAGATTCCCCAGATCTTGACCGATACCGTGCGAATTGTGCCGGCGCCGGGGACTTCTCGTGTGGCTATCGTCAGGACCGCTGCTGTCTTTAGGTGTGTGATTCCGACTTTTTTGCGTCGGAAATAATTAATTTATCTGGAACTCGTATTCTGTCGGCCTTCTACCGTGTTACTGAGGCTGTAATCCTTAGCTGAGAGCATAAATCGTGACTACTTCGAAAGTCTGGTGAGCAGTGGAATCTATTTATAATTTTGTTGTAACGAAAATCGAGCAAGTGATAATTAATTTTTGATTTTAATTGAACAAACCTTTGTCTGTGGCATTTGACGCCATTTTAGTGTGTGACAAGTTTTATAGCGTCTGCCTTGCTCGATGTTCGGCAGAATAATTATCGGGTTCAGATATTTAATTGTTTTTTTTTATGATCTATCTCAAATTTATCAGTGATTCTTATTTGTTTTTGAATTTGTAATAGGCTTTTGTTTCGGATAGTCGCGACGTAATTTGTGGGAATTATTCTGTTGTTAATTATTATAATTTTGTCAATTAACTCAGATTTCAGTCGCGATTATTCATTTATCAGGACTGGTCAGAAATTTTCTTTGTCGTCTCTCTCGCGGAAATTGGGTTTTCAGAAATTAATTTATCGACCCCTGTATGATTTTCGTTCCTTGTTAGAGTCAGTGTTTTTGTCTTTCGGGTGACCATTGATATCGATTATTTCGAAAGGACATTCACTGTCTCATTTTATTGTGATATAACACTGAATTATTAGGTGTCATTTTTGGATTATATTCTGATAATTTAATGAGTTTTCAGCCTTGTGATTTTTCGTGTCTGTCAAGGTAAACCTAGTTTCGCGCGCGTTGGAATTTTCCATTACAGATTTATCCGATGACGGGGTAATTGTAGATCCCTGTAATTTAGCTTTGTTATAAATCGCCTTTTACTTGTTTTGTTTCCGTCTGACTTGATTTTGACGAGTTAGTTGACTATAATTTAATTTCTGATTTCGTACTTGACAAGGAATTATTTATTTATATATTTATTTTTCTTTGTAATTGTTACTGTATTTGGTCTAGCATTTTAATTTTTGACTAAGCGATTTATGAGTAATTCGAAATTATCAAGTTTAAGATAATTTTTCGAAATTTGTGTTTTGTTTGTCGGAATCTGAATGTTGTAAATTAAATCATCAGAGAGACATTATGAGAATCGGTCTATAGTGAATGTAAAATTAAATATTTCAAAATTAACGGTGAATGAGGTTTTTTCTTTATTTTACCGAGAAATCAGATATTTCAGAAAATACTTTGGAGAACAGTTTTCGGAACCCAGCCGCCTCCGCGGTGTTATACTGAGCTGTCG
>JAPYZM010003379.1:0-11360 GCA_030522845.1 Psyttalia concolor
GTCTAAATCTCTGGGACTAATTTTAGGAACACTGACTGGAACTAACTCGACTGCTTCAACTATTGAGTCAGTGTTTGCCGATGAGTTGAGATTATGGGGCCCAAAGATTCCAGTAATGAGTCGAAGCTCACAGTTGAGAAAGTCGCTTATACCACGGGGGGCGATGTCTGAGTACAAACTCTGGGGTGTACTCTTGACTGGAACTGGTACTGAATACTGGGACTGACTCTCGGGAACGAAATCGTTCGATGAAAATTTCGGGAACACTGACTCGGACAAAATTTGGACGACCACTACTGAGTGCGGGAAAAATCCACCCCCTTTTATACTAATCAGCCCTCTAAACTCCTATGCTTCTGTGTCCCTTTTACTTATTTGTTTAGGCCTAGGAGATCGAAACCCGTAATCGTCTCTTTCTCACACATGGAAAATAGAAAACACGCCAGGTGTTGCTCTAAGACGACATTTGTTCCAACGTTTTTTTGGGGTGACTCATTTCGTAGATTGCAATACTTGAAGTGACTCATCTCGGGTCATAAAAGTGAATATTTTAATTGAAATCTTATGTCTCAAATCGATATTGGAAAATTTCGGTTAGGAAAACAACACCATATGTCGTTTGTTCCTCACTTTTCTCCCTTGGTCATAGTTAGTCCCACCCATAGGTGGTTTTATTGGTTTTTCCCAATGGCAATCTGTCGGTATTTACCTGCTGTTGCGACAGGGCGGTTTCGGCTCTTTCCCTTATTAGGCCCCTTGTTGGTATTCGTTAGTGGGTGCCTCTTGCCCCTCCCATAGTCAAATTCCATCTCGCTTAATATTCAAAATGGAACTTTTTCCGTGCCTCATGAGTTATAAAATCGATGGAGTTTGTTAATATTATTAATTTTTCTTCCACTTCCACCTGCTAAAATTGTTGTTAACTGCGGTGTCCGCAACACGTCCCAGCACCACCCTTGAACTGCGTAAACACCTGATCGAGACTCTCGTGTTTCCCTTGATTGATTACTGCTCACTGATATACAATGGTGTCTCTGCTGAGCTCTCAATGACGATCCAACGTTTTGTCAACATGGGGATTTGGTTCGTCTTTGCACTTAGGACGGATGAGCACATTACTCCTTTTAGGGGGCGTCTGGAGTGGATGGTGTGTGAGACGCGTGATAACTATTTCCTTGCGTGTCTCACTTTTAGGGTTCTGCGGTCAGGAGAACCCAGCTACCTAGCTGCTTTCTTCACGGTCAACCAGTGTGTGCGCCCTGTGAGGGGGAGGTGTGTCCCCTCCTAATCAAGCCATTCAGGACTGAGTCTCAGCGTCATTCCTTTCAGATATCTGCGGCATATTTCTGGAATACTATCCCATCCTCGATACGTGACCTTCCCTCCATTGATTTCTTCAAGCTTGCTCTCCGTGCTCACCTTGTTACCTGAACTGATACGAACGGTTTCTTGTCTCTCTTGCCTTGCCTCTTTTCCATTACGTTCTCCCCTTTTCTTCTGCCTTTAAGAGTTCTTTTTCAGTTTTCAATTTTAAATTTTCAATTTTTAACTGCTTCAATTTTCAACATTCATTTTTTAGATATTATTAGCCTATTCTCCTACTTTAATGTCTGTGCGCTAAATTTTGCTTAGAGAGATAGGGCGACCTTGTTCTTGTGGACTACCAAAAAACACACGATGCACTCGGCCCAAGCTCGGCAATAAAATTCCAGTATGACTTCTATGTTAAAGGCCGCGGAGGGGACTTACAGATGCCTATACTCGTGGAGCGCGCAATGACCCTGCCAAAAGCGTTTGCCTATCTTCAGTAGATACCAAAAAAGGACCTCCTTCGGACAAATTCTAATGTCTTGAAGAGGGGGGACTACAGCATAGAGACAATGTTTGGGCTTATCAGTATAAAAAGGGGTGAATCCATCTGCTCGTTCTCAGTTTAACACCTAAAAAAAAATTTTTTATAATTAAAAAAATTGAAAATTTTACGAGTTATACTGTAACCCCGTTCTTCGATACCCCGGCTTTCGATAGCCCATCACTTAATCACTCTAAGTCGAAATTCTACAAATTGCAATCAGTTGAGATTCAAAATTAACTTCGGGTCTCCAGTGTTCAATATCACACTTTAAAATCACATCCAAGTTCTGGGTCCAGTTAGACCTGACTCTCCAACTCATTTTGTAATTTGATTGAATCTCATCCCAAGTCGACTCCCGCGTCTGTCGACTATCATCGGAGCCTCTCTAGAGACAACCACCAGAAAGAACCACTTCATCGTACCCACAAACACCTTCACTACCTGAGCTATCAGGTTTCATCAAAACCCTCTACCAAGTCGAGTCTTCCGCATTGTCTACCTGACGAGAACATCACCCGTCAACCACAGTCATCGGAATCCTGAGACATCGACCTGAGCGATCATACCTTTCTCTTTCGAAATTGTCATCAATTGCAAGTCACAACACAACACAATTCTTACGTTACTCTACTACCTCCAAATTCCATCCATTTCAGTCAGTTTTATCTTGGATTTTCCTTGTATTTTCCGGGGTATCGATAATGAATAAATTCTATTATTTTTGGTTTCATATAAATATGTGAATTCAGTGCATCTCTCTCTCCTTCATAAACCTCTTTTGATTCCAACGTACGATAATCCATGGTACCCTTCAGTGTTTTGTCCCACGCAATGAGTTCCCAATATTTTTCCGACGAATCTGTTTGTCGGTCACTATCTGACTTTTACTAGTTACGGTTCCCCTACCCGAGGAGGCACCTTTTTATCAACTATTTCCAGTCATTTAACATCTTAGTGGTCGCAACATTTTTCATCATTCGATCACTCAATATTTTTATTTTTTTTGAAATGTCCATGATATTTTTTTTCAGGCACTGACTTTCCACGGTCATCTAATGAACTGTCTACCTTGATGCCTATTTTGCACTAGATACAAATGATGTGAAATCACTCTTGTAAGCCCCCCCCCCCCCTGTGGAAAAAGTGAGGAGCATGGAATAGGAATTTTCCATAAATGTGAAAAATTCGATCTTGATGGCGGGGGGCTTTTTGAATATTCTACGAAAAGAGGCCTTAATGCTTTGTCTCTGTCATGCACACTCGTTGTCTAGTCCCAAGTTAGATTTATGATTGGTCCATTTTGCTTGTAAGTCAGTGTCTCGTCGCTACGCAAGACAATAGTACTCGTCTTTGCATTCACTGACGAGCTGGATACTATCGAATTTTTCACCCACTCTTGCATCATGGAATCTCCTTTTGGCTATATAATGGCAATGTGATCCTGACATCCATACTTTGAATAATGGTACATCGCTATTATGCAGGATTAACGTCCTCACCAAATCCAATGTTGGTTTATTTTTCACATATTTCCTTTTGTTCAACAAACTAGCAATGGCAATAATTTTCCGTGATGGGGGGTTAATTACAATTCAAAAACTCTCCTCCAATACTTCGTTAGCCTCGGCAGGTTCTTCATTATAGCATACGTGAAAAATTGTCCATGTATTGATGTCGTTACCGTCTTGATAGCATATTTTATCCATTCTTCTCTGGATGTGTATTTCCAGTAGATCGTCTTTTTCCTCTTGATTTTACAGTCATACTTATCTGCCGCTAGAAACTCCACTATTTCACATTTGAATTTCTCCTTTTCACTAATTTTTTTCCTTTTCAATGGCATGTACTCATCAGTTTCCGATTTATGCACGCGTACACGTATATGTCATTCGTAAAAGAGAAGGTCTTGCTCTTCCCGCTGATTATCACTTGGTGATTGATGTGCAAGATACCTATCCAATAGTTTAAGCTTTTCAGTTCTCCAAATTTGAGACATTTTTACAAGGCGAAACACTATGGGAGAATAATGTAACAAATTCCAACAAATGATCTACCAGAACTTACGAACCCACCTAGCAAGAAAATACATGCATTAAAGTGGGGGTAATGTGAAGAATATTAAATCTACGGGAGTGGGGGGAATATGTGGCTGCAACGCGGCTGTAACCATGCTGTGGGGGTAATATTCGACGGGCACGCACCTATTTGATGCAGAGTGGGGGGATTGGGCGCGCTCCCCACTCTCACACATGCGGCTATAAAACGCTGCGGGGCATAAGGCATTTCATACAGTTGGTTCCATGTCACCGAATCAGATATCGCTCTTTGCTATTAATATGGACAATATTAATGAAAAAGAAAGTAGTGTCAGTGAACAGCAGTTAGTGCTGCCCCAAATAATAGCCCTGTTGGGCTTTACCCGGGTGTTATGGACGGTCTATTCCTGTTGTGCAGCTAATGGCAGTACGCCCTAATCGCACGGCAGTGACAATGTCACGAGAAGAATGGGATCTGCTGCACACGGATATGGATTCCATTGTGGACTGTTTCAACCTTGAAAAGTTTCCTTCAAACGTTATTACCGACATCCCGCCTATGGATTTTGGGGGTTTGAAACTAAAATTCCACCGCATCTATGAGAACACATGTGGGACCTTCACCCATGTCTATCCTGAGAAACGGTCGGTAATTATGATGAACCCAAGCATCGCTACAGTAAACGATGAAGCTGCGTGGATTAATCAGTGGTTATCATTTTTGGACACACGGCTGCTCAAGGACTCCCAGGAGCCTATCGTCAAGGCAATTACCAACGTCGCAATGAGGTACGTAGAATATAATCGGATGTCTGCCACCGAAGAACTCCAGCTTGGCATACGGGGCAATTTTGAGGAGATTTGTGGTCTGGCCAGAGATCAACTTCAACGTACAATACCGCATCAAAACATCGGATATTTGTATCAATTATTTGGTGAAATGTTTCATTATTGTAATGACGCTCTAAATAGTTGGGCTGATGGGGCCTAACGAATGCCCTCATACTAAACTTTATAAAATAATAAACCATGAATAAATCGAATTTAAGAATTAAAATTGTAACCATTGCAACCGAACTAATTAATATATGTTAATTGGTATTAATTAGGGGGGCCACAAATAAAAAAGAGGGGATTTACTCTATAATCATGTATTTAGGAAGATTACTCTATACAGAGGATAGAATTACCGGGGCTGGCCGGCCAACGACTATTCTCAGGGGAAGGGGGTAAGCCAGGCAGCAAGCCGTACGCGGGACAGTTTTACGGACATTATACAAAAGAAAGGGGAAGGCTCGACGGAAAGACGAGGGGCAAAAATACGGGTCCACGGTTGGGGGGACGAGGGGGAGGAAATCGTGGGTGCAACAATTGGGGAAACGAGGAGAGAGAAAGGCAAGGGACTCACCACCTCCTGGAGACGCACCGATGCCTTCCTCGCGGCACAGCACTCCAACAGGTCCAGGTCGGGCGGTGGTAATCAACGGTGAATCGGGGATGAAAGTCCTTCCGACACGAAATCCTCAAAGGCACACAATCAGCAACGTTCACTTTCGAAGGTTCTAATCAACCTATTGTAAGCCGTACTGTACGCTGGGACTTTCTGTGACCAAGTGAAGTCTGCGTAGGGCTCACTCAGTGTTCGTGGTCCTGATCGTGGTTCTACGGCATTACCAATCAGGTCGGCTGTTTTTCGTCGTGGTGACGATTGGGCCAATCCCGTTGATGAGTCGGCGTTCCTGTCTGTCACCTCATGGGGGGACTCCTGGGGGGGATTTTCCCTGTGGTTAACTCGGGTGATGTAGGAGCGAGCGGCGCCAGCGATGACGTTACGAGCATCTTGGGATTGTGCGGCGAAGGGAGAAGGGTAAGGCGAGGAGGGAGTCATTGGGGATTGGTGAGATCAACCGTGGTCGTGTGTAATTTTAGGGGCATTGACTGATCATTGACTTAGCTTAAATGTTCCTAACTAAAGTATTCTTAACCTAAATATTCGTAATCCTAGATATTCTTAATCTAAACCATAATTATAGTGATGAAACAATGGGACGATATAATAGGAATTGCAATGGGTATGCAAGGTGACCTGGTCATACCATAAAAAAAGTATGGTACCATTTTTTGCAAGAATAAAAAAAAATGTAATTTATGAACTTTCTGTTATACATTTACAAAAACCTACAAATTAGTTTCCACGCCGGCCATAAAAAAAACCATATGTTGTCCAGAGACTGCTTCCTGTACAGGACAATAATCATAAAATTTGGGAAGGCTTAATAAAAATGTCGAAGCGATGTAGGACATGCTAGGCAACAATGGCTACCAAAAAATTACAAGGTCGTTCCTGACCTTGGACATACGGAAGCCTTACCACCCACTATGATTTTATCCTCTGTGGAGCACATTTTTTACGGTTCTCAGCATCCCTGACGTAACATCTGGCACGCAACTTTTTTAGGACTCTTGTACCCCTCCCCCCCCCTCCTGGCGTAACATCCTACACTCGCTGTCCATTTTCCTTCCACCACCCACTTTCCGCCCTACTTTTTTCCTACGTGGAGGACCCCAAAACAGACCCTTGCCCCCCCCCCCTTCCCGCCACATCTGGCACCCACAGTTTTTGGGACCCCCTCTGGAACGTGCCCGAACCTGCATCAAAGGACGCCACCGCCATTGACCTCACACGTGCACTGACCGGAAACGAGGGGACGGAGGGGGAGAATGCTCGGAAGAGAATTCGGCAATCGTGTCCACTTGCTACTTAAATAACCTACGGTCTTTCGATTTATATAAATATTTAATGTCTAAAATCAATAAATGTAAAAAGATTCATCATTTTGCTTCGTTTTTTCTCATTTTTCGTGATCTCGATTATTTTCATGAGATTGGTTTTTCGACGTTGACAGCGCATGACGTGAGTGAGGGAGATATAGGAATAAAGAGGATAGACCAAACTGAGCCAATAGCGGGTCATTTCTTGGAGTTTGGAGGGCGCCAGCGTAAGGTAGGTGTTACCTCAGTCACGAATGGCGCGACGATTGTTTGCGGGGGTATTTGAGACAACACTGTCGATAATAAGAGATATTACGATGAGTCATATGATACGAGCCGCGATGAATTAATAATTTAAAAAACAAACTTTTTGCAATCGATAGTAAATCGTTCGCAGATGATAAGAAGACAGTTGTCATTGCTTAAGAGTTAAGCTTTTTTTAGGAAGAATTAAGAACTTGTAACGTGGCAGATTTTCTGGAGAGCGAAAACGTGACGGTAACGCCCTTTTCCTCCAGTCATCGCCTCATACCTCAAAACGTAAACGTAACTAAAGCTAAAATCTTAAAATCACTATCTATACATAAAACTTAACCTAAGGGCCAGAGGAAAGGTGTTATTCCCGCGCTGCTCAGGAGGTTGGTTGTGGCGAGAGGGGTGGTTTTGGATTGGGACGAAATTATTGGGCCATAAACCCTCAAATATCTTACTCTGGAACACCAGGTTTATGCTGAAAGTTCTTATTTCTATTTAACTCCAAAGAAAACATTACTAAGCAGGAACAACCAAATGTCACAACCAAAATTGAAAATAATAACTTTGAAATAATTATAATACTTGGTGCGCAATAGCCCATAGGGCAGTAATAGCAACGTACGCAAAATTAGACCCAGCGGATCCTAATAATAGCTGGAAGTACAATTTTTAGATTGCTAATCAACTAACATCAGAAACAGAACTCTGCCTAATATCCCCTCAATTAAACCTGGACGCGTTAACGCGAAGCCAATTAATGACAAAAAATCCTAATCCCTCATCTCTAAAATCGCTTTTCAATTCGAATAATTCACAATAATAAAAGAAAGAGATAGGTAATTGCCGATCTCGGCACCTCACAACCGATATTCAAATTGGAAGCAATAGTAATAATAATATCCCACGCGAAGGAAAATCAATAATCTGCGAGAGTCATCACGAATTATCCTTTCGCAAACATCTCGCCTGGATGATTCCGGACACCTGTAAGGTAGCCTCAAGGTAGCTAAACGGCATGGGCCGATTCCAGGAATTCGGCAATAGCCACGGGTAGCAATCGAGTTTCTTAATTTAAAAATAGGCATATTTTTCAACAAGTCGGCGCAACAGCAAGCCCAATATAGAGCCTACTGACCTCTAAACGTCCTAAAAATACATAACAAAATACTGCTATGATTATTCACCAAAATAATCCCCACGATTAACTCATAATCGGCGCTACAGTAAAACATGCAATAACCCTGAAATACGCCAAGCGGTACGTCCCTGACGGGCCTAGCAACGAGACGCCGATAACGCATGGCCTGGCCGCTACACGTGTACCCGGCAACGCATCGTCACATTGGAATTTACTCACGCCTCTAACCGCTGGGCATAATCCGATGCACGCAAGGTTTACTTTAATAATTCTATGCTTTTTCGGGGGAGCCTAACCCAAAAATGAATTCACTCCTTTAAATAACTCTGAGCTTTTTGACGGGAAGCATAACCCAAAACTAATAAATTCACTGACGTAACTAACGCGGAGCTTTTTAACGAGAAGCATAACTAAAGATTCATTCACTCGAATAACTGATAATCCAAGCTTTTTGGCGGGAAGCATAACCCATCGTAACTTCCTACTTTTCCTAATGCTCGACGCTTTTTGTTGGGAAGCCTAACCCAATAATAAATTCACTCGCTAAACTAACTCTGAGTTTTTTGACGGGAAGCATAACCGAAAAAATTATCCCTAACACTCGCGAAAATTTAGCCCTCCCGCACTGGGCTCTAACATTTATATAAATTACCGAGATGAGGTACGCCAATTAACCATTCCGAGAAATCCCATCACCTACTAAATAGAATAACTCACAAAAAGTGCAACAGGTTGTAGCTGCCGAATGTCTCACTCGCTACGGGAAAGTCCTTGCCACGAACTCTGGAACTCTCCCCAAATTCGCTCCAATCATCAGCAGTTCAAAGTGATCTTCCTCAGCTCCTCCTCACCCGTCGAATTGTTGGATACTCCAACCACTACATCTCCCATCTAATCCCTTCGCTACGACAAGCGGTAATCGCCGATACGCAACTCAAATCCTGCGGTGCGGTCACTTTCGGTAATTAATTAAATGACCGTCAGGGCGGCAGGTCCATTCAAATTTGAATGGTTAGGGTCCCATGACCTTCCGTCAATCACCCTATTGATTATTTTCCTATCCTAAATCTCAAATCCTAATCTAACGATTATCCCTAAGGGCCCTCCCTCGGGATGTCTTGGGAAAACGAGACCCAAAACGTAATCGAAAATTCTCTAACCCTAAAATACGCGTTTGCCCAATAATCCACTAAACGATTGGTAGGACACCTACTCTTCGACGAGTCCCCTGAGGAAAATACCTAATTCTAATGAGAGGATAAAACCTAATTTCCCACTAACCCTAAACTAATACTTAACCCTAGCTTTATTAACTAACGTACTCCGAGTGCAATCCTAAAAAGGAAAAGAACCCACAAAATACATATAGAAAACAACAAAGCGGCGACTATGGGTCTAACTTGGACGTACTCTCGGTTCTCCGAAAACTCCTTACAAACTATTGCCACATGTAGCAAACCGTATTTATATGATTGCCGATAATGAAATCGAAATGCATACTTTGATTTTAAATTTCCACGTGGAGCTTCAAAACTGCTAATTTTTTACAAAATGTAACGAGATTTCTCTCGTTACGGGTAACCCTGTAGCCTGCAATACCGACTACGAGAGTCGGCGCACAATAAAATGTGCACGCCGAGAAACAGTGAAAACAGTGCCTTCTACCGTCAACTGGGAAAAGTAGACGAGAGATGATTAGACCACCAGAGGTCGGCGAGAGGCCGAGTGACTGTGAGTACGCCAAAATGGATTACGCACTGAGGCGCGGCTTTGGGCTAAGCCGCGTGTCAGGACGTGATTGGCAGGCTGTCATATTCGCTGTCGCCCGATATGGAAATCAGCTAGTTGCGCAAGGGAGAAAGAAGGCCAACGGACAGGCATTCCAACTAAACATTTCCAGAAGCGTTAATGACTTTGCTTGGGAATGAATAGCTAGGTGAAAGGACTGGCGCTCCTCGATTGGCGCTAGTGAGGTGACGGATGACCCACTAGCGCTGAGAGATTTAGACGAGGGGTCAAGGTCCCAGGAGATTTCAGGTAGTCGGAGATTGGCTCTTGGAGGGAGCGGACCAGCTTGAAAGACTCTCCTGCAAGAGAGAGTGGTGACCGTCCCTTTTGACGGATTTGGAAAGTACGCTGTTAGGCCTTAGGCTGGACAGCGAGAGAGTGGAGAGCTCGGCGCCCCGATGAGTAGTGGATGGCTTCGCGGAGAGGCCAAATTTGCATTCCCCTGGAGAAGAAGCCCATTTGGGAATGAAATCCCATGAAGTCGTCGGCTAGCTTCAGGATAGATGAGATCCTTGCAAGCTACAGCCGTGTCAACCCGTGGAGTAGTCATCGGGGGTGGACTCAGGATAAAATGGCCGTTACCAACATCTCAGGGTTGAGTTGGGGTGGACCGAGGTGGTTGAGGCAAGGCCCCGGATATCTAGGTAGCACGTGCCTCCTGAGTATCGGCGCCTCGCGGGGTTGTAAGGATTCACACGTTATTTGTAGACACCGACAATGACATGCTCGAGATGATAGACTACCCGAGAAGGCCTGCGCCCCTTCGGCTATGGGGCGGAAATCATTATTTCCGGTAGCAGAGACTCCTCACATAGGGGGAAATCGGCGGATACTTTGGAGAACTTCGCCCACTCTATCACACCCTCTGTTGCTGGCTAGGACAACGAGTCCCGCCACTCGGAAAGCCCTCTAGACCGACAGGGTCGCTCTAGAGGCCGGTTTTACCGTTGGGTTTCTGACAAGAACCAAGCTGGCGTCGAACTCTATGAGTGATAGAAAATGGAGCCAGTAAGAGTAATTTCCCCGCGGGGCAATACCCCGTTAGGAAATTTATTAAAAAAAAAACGATCAACTTTTAAACGATTTTAACTCCGTTACTATCATCTGCGAACGATTCAGTATGGTGTGCATAATCCATTGATTTTCATTCAAATTCGAATGCTAGCTTGATATGACTATCACATCGAATTCGCATCTGCGTGATCGTACACTCTCTTTTACGAAATGAAGACAACAAAAACATAGAAAGATTCTCTATTATATAGAAGTCTGTGTTATTAAAATGAACAATAATTTGTTTATTGAATCGAAATTTTAAAAAACAAATGAAACGCTATAGAAAAACAATGGTAAAAAAACGTCAAGTTGTAGCGACTCGCTACATACCACCTGAGGGTCGACGGTCTGACGTCACCCGCAGACAACCGGACAGACACAGTCGCGCGGATACCGAGGAATTAACCGCCTCCCGAATAATTCCGGATCGCGACGAATTAGTCCAGACAGTCTACCGGTG